>JAGDFM010000378.1:0-36291 GCA_019155715.1 Phytophthora pseudosyringae
CGACGAACTTGATGTACGCCCCGGAGTCCATGGCTGCAGCGATAGCGCCCTTGTACGTCGCCTTGTCCGCATCGGTCAGCGCGTCCCAGCTGCGTCGAACTCGCGGGCCGCAAGTGGACTGCGCGTCTGCTGGAATTTGCGTTCCCAACAGTGCGAGGAGGCCCAGACTGAGAATTGACGGGAGCTTCATGCTGGTACAGTAGATCTGGAAGTTGGTGATCCGATTCGAGGCAATCGGAAAGTGAGCAGTTATGGATCGCCGACAACGTGTCCGTGGGCGAGCAAGTGCCTCTAGGATACTGTGCCTCAAGGTCGCTCCAGAATCAGCGTGAGGCGGATAGTGGCTGACCAACACGATGAGAGCGACAGTGGATGAACCTTCATCTGGATTCCGATGCAGCTCATGTTAACCTTCAGCCGACACTGCCCGTGGAAGACGACTATTGAGTTGTTGTTTTTTTCGTTTTGGTCTAGCGCATATCAGAGCTGTGGTCGCCACCACCAGGTGGACACGACGTCTACAACCTGTTTCCCACATGTGGCTCAGATATCATCGGTACTTTTGAAAGTCGCGGTTGTCGTCAGTTGAAGGATGGCTGCATTGAATCCGGCGTGGTCGATGGATGACTACTAACGTTAGCTCTGGATGCGAGCATGACTCGAGCTGTTGAACCACCGGAAGGCGATCAACACGAAGGACGTGGTCGAAATTGAGAGCCTGGATGGTTGCTAGTGACACGAATGGCACAGTTAACGAGGTGTGGACTATAGTCGGGTGGCAATTGGAGAATGGCTCTACATGGATTGCTGCTGACATTTACACTAAACATCGTGGACACTTGACTGTGACCATAACCTACATCGATTGATTCGTGCCATCGCTCACGCGGGCTCGTTGGCTGGGTGTGGACAACCGAAGTGGGCCTTCATCGTCGATTTCCACGCCGGGTCGAGGATTTTCTGCTCGCCACTGTTGATGGCGTTCACGATGGTCCTGCAGCGTGGCTCCTGCACTCCCCATAGAGACTTGAACTCGTCCGTAAAGTCGAGAATGCCACCGAGACATTGATCTTGGAACATGCACACTTGGCGCTCCATGTCGGCGACATTCTCGGCTGAGTGACCTCCATTGGAGTCGAGCGTCTCACTGTACCAGCTCAGCACGCGCTTCTCCGATCGAGTCAGGTTTACAGTGATCACTACGGGAGCTGGCTCTTCGCCATGGATCGATCCGCTTGATGCTGGAGGTTTGGTCTTCTCAGCTTCGTTTTGCTCGGAGGTAGGCGCCGTGCGGCAGCTTGACAGTCGGCGTCTCGCCCTTGGCGTCTTCGGCATAACTTGACCGAAAAACCAGTCGAAGAAGCTGCGAATGCCGTGCACTCGCTTCTCCTGGCTCCGAGTGTTTGACGTCCGTGGCGCCGTGGTCGCCGGCGTAACTGTTGTTGATGCTGGGGTGTTGGTTGTGGATGGAGGAGCGACTGTCGTGGGTGCTGTAGTACTCGGCGCATTCGTTGTTGGCCTCGTCGTCGCCGCCGAGGAGGCGGTTGTAGCTGCTGGGACGGGAGTTGCAGGGTTGGTGATCGCCATGGCACCGCAATTGTTGTACATCGTGGCGAGCAGCCCGTTGATCTCGTACGTGTAGCTGCTGGCGCCTAGATCGCTACCGTCCATCAAGGCAGCGAACCGGTTGGGCACGCCCTCGAAGTATTGACCGATGAGCGGGTCCTTGTTCCCTTCGACCGGGTCTGCACCATGCTCACCGGTCCTCATTGTGACGACGTCGGTCGGCTTGAACGGCGCACCGGTAGCCCGTTGCCCGACTCGGCGCTTGCAAGATGCCCAGGCTACAGGGTCCGCCGCCTTCTGCTCGAATGTCATGCGTCGTGTGCCGACGCGGCACTTGTGGAAGATCGTGAGCAGTGCGTCCAACATGGCGTGGTGCGACCAGAAGATGGGGTCTGCAGGCGACTGGAACATGGACATGGTGCTGCTGAGACTGGCGTGGATGTCCGCGTGGCAGCCCCGCTCGACCGTCCGAGAAACCTTTTCGATGTTGGTCCCATTGAAGACTTGGCCGATCACGGACGCGTAGCTGATGCTCGCCGGGATTTTGGCAGAGCCCCAGTTGCCTCTTGGTAGACACCCTGCACACGCAGCTCCAGTCGTGGACGAAGACTGGCAGAAATGATTCAGTGGGGCCTCAGCTATGCAAGTTCCAGTGACGTTCCTGCCGTTGATGATGACGGTTTTCGGCGCGCTGCTGCCTCTGAACCCGCCCAGCTCTTGCATGATACGAGAGCAGTCGCCGAGGGTCTTGCACTCGCCAGTGAGCGCTTTGTTGCTGGCCTCCATCCAGTTGAAGTACGGGATCGTCACGCACGCGAACTCGGGGCCTTGGCCGCGCAACATGTTCTCGAACACCACGAGGAAAAGCCGGTGCCAGTAGATGAACATACATTGCTTGTGCGCCTCCATCTCGGACCTCATCTCGGTGTGGATCTCGACGAACTTGATGTACGCGCCAGAGTCCATCGCTGCAGCCAAGGCCCCTTTGTATGTGGACTTGTCCGCTTCCGACATGGAGTCCCAGTTGCGTCGTACGCGTGGGCCACAGGCCGATTGGGCATTGGTTAGGGCCAGCGCCAAGGCGAGTGCCAAGACAGTGAGGACACCAAGACATTTCATGGTTTAGTTCGGGCTGCAGAAGGTGGAGTCGCGGCCCTGCAAGTACGGGAATGGACTGAAGGTAAGTCCGTCATAAGCTTTCAAATTCCCAGCCGTCTCGTGCAGCTACGAACACCAAGAAGCGGAATGGGGGTCAGAACTGGCGAGACCGACATATGGAGAGCCTCCTAGACGCAGAAAGCCACAGATTGGCGTGGCGCCTACAGATGACAAGAACGATGCTAGCTGCCTACCACAAAGTACGGGGGTGGTGGCCGATTACCCCTGGACTCGTGCTTTTGAGGAAGATTCAAAGACTTGGAATGGACAGGAAGAACGGATATTCACGGACAACGTACTACATTCAACTACGAGTTCGTACAGAGCGTCGTGTCTCTCGTGGGATTACACGGACTGCACAACGCTGGAAAGCGTGTCAGTGACAGTCTGGGTGACGTCTTGGGCGACAGACTGAGTCGCGTCACTGTAGGCACCGTTCTGGGCCGCAGTCTGCGTGGCGTTCGTCGGTATGGGGCAGCCGAAGTAGGATTCCATGTCCTGGCGCCAGTTTCCGTACGCGATCTTCTGCTGGCCGCTCTTGACGGCGTTCACGATGGTGAGGCAACGCGGCTCCTTCGCCCCCCACGTGGCCTTGAACTTTGCGGAGTAGTCGTGAGTTCCGCCCAAGCACTGGTTCTCGAACATGCACACTTGGCGCTCGAGGTCGGCCATATTCTCCGCACACTGACCTCCCATGTTGCTCAGGGTCTTCTGGTACCAAGTGGACACGTGCTTCTCTTCGGCGGTCGCCTTGTTCACGGTGATGACATCAACGTTCTTGTTCTGGTTGCCATCGTATTGAGGAGAAACGGTCGCAGCGGCGGTCGGAGCTGCCGTGGTCGGAGCTGTAGTGGCCGGAACGATGCTGTTCGTCGGGACAGGGCTGCTCTCGCCCTTGTTGCCACCATAGTTGTTGCCACCATAGTCGTTGCCGCCATAGTCGTTGCCGCGGACGTTGGCTCCCTGGTTTTTGCTCCACGGCCACCAGCCCCAGCCGTGCTCAGCCTCGAGTCTGCGACCGCCACGTCCGGAACCCCAGCGGTTGCGAAGCCAGTCAAGCCAGCTCCATCGACCAGGCTGCTGAGGTGCCGCCGTCGCAGCTACCGGTGCATTGGTGACTGGCACGGGGGCAGCAGTCGCAGGCACAGGAGCACGTGACGGGCTTCCAGTCGTCGGGCGAGGAGCGGCAGTCGGAGCTGAAGTCGGAGCGGCAGTCGTCGGCGCGGGCGTCGACGTGCCATCACAGTTGTTGTACATGTCGGCGAGCTGGCCGCTGAGCTCGTACGAGTAGCTGCTGTCGCCGAGGTCTCGCACGTCCATCAGCCCGGCGAACTGGTTGGGAACGCCAGTGAAGTAGCGGCCGATGAGAGGGTCCTGGCTTCCCTGAATGGGGTTGTTCCCGTTCACGCCGGTGCGCATGACGATGACCTCGGACGGACTGAAGGAGCCACCTCCTCGCTTGGAGCACGAGGTCCAAGCTACGGGGTGCGCTGCCTTCTGCGCAAAAGTGAGTCGCGCGGTTCCGACGCGGCACTTGTGGAAGATGGTGTGGAGAGCGTCGACCATGGCATGGTGCGACCAGAAGATCGGGTCCGACGGAGAGGCGAAGGTGCCCATGGTGCCGTCGAGATTCGCGTGGACGTTGTTGTGGCAGCCCCCTTCCACTGCCGGGGACATTTGCCCAATGTTCTGGCCACTAAAGACTTGCTGACGCACAGACGCGAAGCTGGTACTGGAAGGGACGGACGCAGACCCCCAGTCGCCCCGAGGCACGCAACGAGCGCAGGCCGATCCAGCAACAGTTCCCGACTGGCAGAAGTGGTCGAGCGGCGACTGAGCAACACAGCGACCCGAGTTTGCGATCCCGTTAATGGTAACTGTGAGCTGCGAGCCGCTGGTGTAGCCTCCAAGCCCCGTCGTGATCGTGGAGCAGTCTCCAATCGAAGAGCACGTTCCAGCCAGCATGCGGTTGTTGGCGCCCACCCAGTTGTAGTACGGCACCGTCACGCAAGCGTACTGTGAGCCTTGACCACGAAGCATGTTCTCGAAGACAACCAGCAGCAGACGGTGCCAGTAGATGAACATGCACTGCCGGTGCGCCTCCATCTCGGACTGCATCTCCGTGTGCATCTCGATGAACTTGATGTAAGCTCCCGAGTCCATCGCCGCAGCGAGCGCTCCCTTGTACGTGTCCTTCTCGGCCGTCGTGAGGGCGTCCCAGTCCTTCCGGACACGCGCGCCGCACTGCGCATTAACTGGTGCCAGCGTCGACACGAACGCCAGGAGCGCAGCGCTCAACACCCACACAAGCTTCATGGCGAGCCGGGGCCTTGGTCAGCTACGATGGGTAAAGGAGCTGGGCCGATTGACTGCGAATCGGAAAATGAGCCTCAGCAAGTCCCGGCGAGCGGCTTGGCCTGGTTGGTCTAGCGTGACGGACAGGCAGAGAGCAGACTAGAATGCTGTTAGTTGGTCATCATCGCATCCAAGCGTGGAGCTGGAGCCCTGCATGCTCTGCCTCTACTAAGATGTTCGGTCAACTTCAACTTGGGCAATACAAAAGGTAGTATTAGTTTCTGATCCGTCGCCGTTAAGAGCGCGAGGAAGTTGGCAAACATTTGATTTTCCGTCTGCTGGCTATCAGGTGCGAGGCACAGTTGACGTGGCGGCTGTAGCACTCTATACGCACGCCTGGCAAGGTGCTTGCCATCGCTATGATAACTGTAGGAAGATGGAAATTGTTCCCGAGCGGTTGGTGAGTTTCAGTTGATGTTTTCGTCCTGTGCCAGGCCTCCCTTCGATGCTGGTAGCTCGCAGGTGGTAGTTCGCAGGTGACAATGACCGCAGTTTTGCACCAAGTCTACTCGAAAACGCCAGGAAGAGGCACTACACGTACCGACGCTTACATATAAGTAAGCATCCAGTCGGCATGAGAGCAAACCTACATACAGTCTAGTGCGTGCGTCGAGAGCACAGTGAACTGAAACACCGCGTTGCACTATCATCGGAAATGCTGGTGCTCTTGTGTCATTGTTCTGGCCAGAAGGTTGGCCATCCGTCAACCCGCTCACACCGAATCTAGCTCGACATGGCCGACAAAACGTTCAACACGGCGGCATACTTGACGCAGTAGACGGGTACAAGAGTCTTTGCACGCATTCATTGCATTTATAGAGGACGTTTAAATCTAAGCCTTACTCTGTTTCCAAGACGAGGACACCCTCTCTCAGTCCTCCCACGTCGTGCCGGTCGTGTCCACCGGCTCCACATCGGGGAAGTGGATGGTGTCATTGGAATAGTCGATCGTCTCCACGCCAGCATCAGTCCATGAACCCCCCGACTCCGATGACCCCAAAGAGCCCGAGTACGAGGTCGAGTTCGTCGAGTCGGTGGGCTCCGGGCAACCGAAGGCGGACTCCATGCCCTCGCGCCACGAGTCGTACTGGATCGGCTGCGAGCCGTCGAGGATGGCGTCCACGATGGTCTTGCAGCGCGGCTCCTTGACCTTCCAGAGGGCCTTGAACTCGGGCGCGTAGTCCTTCGTCCCCCCCAAGCACACGTTCTCGAACATACAGGCTTGACGCTCCAGGTCGACAATGTTCGCTTGCGAGTCCCCGCCCATGGCCTCAATAGTCTGGTCGTACCAGTCCACGACCTTCTTCTCCGAGTCTTCCGTGACGTACGCGTCCGTGGGTGTGTTCTCGTCCAGCGGCTTGCCCGAATCGTCGACGACGACGACGTCCTGGTGGCCGTCGTCCTGCCCGGTGTAGTCCGTCCCGGGGAAGTTGTTCTGCGACGCGTAGTCGTTGCCGTCGGCGTCGTAGCCGTCGTCCGCAGCGACGCCACACATCGCAGGCTTCGAGGTGGCGTTCACGGCCGCCATTTCCTCCAGCTTTCGAGACGTCGGAGAGGCGTCGCACTGCGTGTACATGGTCGCGACCTGGCCACTGATGTAGTATCCGTAGCTGCTCGAGCCCAGGTCGCGGGTATCCATGAGACCGGCGAACTGGTTGGGGACGCCCGTGAAGAACCGGCCGACCCTCGAGTCACTCGCCGCCGGGATCGGATTAATTCCGCGCTCGCCCGTGCGCATCGTGACCACGTCGGTCGGGCTGAACGTGACGCTCGAGTCGCGACGAGCGCAGGACGTCCAAGCCACGGGGTTCGACGCCTTCTGCGCGAACGTGAGGCGGCCCGTGCCCACGCGGCACTTGTGGAAGATCACGTGCAGCAGGTCGACCATCGCGTGGTGCGACCAGAAGATCGGGTCCGCCGGGGACGCGAACGTGCCCATGGTGCTGGCCAGGTTGGCGTGCACGTTGTTGTGGCAGCCTTGCTCGACCAGGGGCGACATTTGGCCGATGTTCCGGCCGTTGAACACTTGCGCGCGCACGGACGCGTAGCCGGCGGACGACGGCACGCGGACGGTGGACCAGTCGCTGCGGGGCACGCACCTGGCACAGGCCGCGCCGGTCGTGGACGTGAGCTGGCAGAAGCGGTCGAGCGGTGACACGTTCACACAGCGTCCAGTGTTGCTGACGCCGTTGATCGAGAGCGTGCGCGAGACGCCGCTAGTCCAGCCGCCCAGCTCCCGCGTGATGGCCATGCAGCTGCCCATGGCCGTGCAGGCACCCGAGGTGACGCGCGCGCTGCCGACGATCCAGTTAAAGTAGGGCACCGTCACGCACGCGTACTGCGAGCCTTGGCCACGCAGCATGTTCTCGAACGCGACGAGGATCAACCGGTGCCAGTAGATGAACATGCACTGCCGGTGCGCCTCCCTCTCAGACATCATCTCCGTGTGCATCTCGACGAACTTGATGTACGCGCCCGAGTCCATCGCCGCCGCGATGGCGCCCTTGTACGTGGTCTTCTCCGCCGCGGTCATCATATCCCAGTCCTTGCGCAGACGGGAGCCGCAGGTTTGCGCCTCCACCTCGGACAGCCTCGAGGCCAGCGCCATGAGGCCGACGCTCAGTAGCCACAAGAGTTTCATGGTATGTAGTCGTCGAAGTGGTTCACGGGAAGACGCCACCGACGCAAGGGAAAATGAGGAATGGAGTCCGGCGTGGCAAACCAGCAGCGGAGGTGGCAGTTTTTCCGCCGGACTTCCACCATATTTTCCGCAGAGGACATCGCTGACGTGGTAACGTACGTCTGTTCGCCGGCAGGTGCTTCAAGCGAGCGGCTCTATAGAATACGCGCGCGCTGCTTTCTCTCCTTTGTCTCTCTAGCCGCATGGCGTTCGCCTTCGTGTTCTGAGCCCAAGTGGCAGGCACCCAAATGCGCTCCTAGGTGCGCCTGAGGACAGGCCGCTGGACTCGCAACGTCGAGGCGTCCGTCCGGCTCGACGGACTCGTTGGTAATGGGTCAGCGCTGATCGATCGGCCCTGCAGCTTCAATTCAAACGCATACGAGAGCGTTAGCCCCTGGAATTTCAAACGGAGACTTTCGCCGGTTGCGACGCGGCTACGAGCCTTTTTGTCGGTCGGGAAGGCCGAGTATCGAGGAGAGTAGCAACCTGCACCCAGAAGACGTACTTAGCACCCTCGCATTGTTCGGACTGGGACGGTGAGCTAACTCATCGCAGCAGGATCACGCGGACGAGGAGACCTGCTTGATTTTCGCTTCCCATTTCGGGGGGCAGCGGCTGGCAGATCGGAACTGCCACTTCAAGCGCTTTTTGTGCCATCGCATCGACCAGTTGTGGGCTCGCGATCACGGGGACAGCAGCAAGAGATCGGCTTCCGCTGGTCGCCCTCTACATGTCCACAAATGTATTGTGATCCCCACGCATTTTGCCGATTGCTTTCCAAATACCCCGATTAAACGATCGATTTATGAGAATGCACTCACGTTTGCTATATACAGGAGTGCATTCTCATAAAATGCTATATATATTATATAGCAAAGGCGAGTGCATTCTCATAAATCGGGTATATTATACCCGCCGCCATACCCACGATTAGGTGCGCGTAACTCCGATTTGTATGGCTGATTCAAAGTACTGTAGCGTTTCTGTCATTTATATATGTACATCGCTCGCGAAGGCGAAACACTATTAGTACTTAAGCCGGGTAACTCTCCTTTAACCCTGTTTAACGACATCCTAGGTGTCCGATTTACTACCCGCAAATTTATGTACAGCACCAGTTTGTGGTCTAAATAGAAAATGTATTGTTCAGAAGACTGGGAGTCCCCATCGAAATGGGAGCGGTGAGTAGGACGATAAACCCTGCGAACGGCACCTCCAAACGCACTGTTCGGGCCAAAGCAGCCAAACTTTAGGACCGTTTCTCGGACTTTTGCCAGGTTTGTGTTCGTGATCACTTACGCACCAACTGTAACCTGCCGGTACGCGTGCTTTCTCGGACGTCGTTATTGAGGCAAACTGCTGTACCATCGAAGCGACTCCTCTACTGCCCCAGCATAGCCAAGTGTCTTCCGGATCCCCAGATTTGACACTCGAACGTCAAAGCCAAGACTTTCTCCGCGAAAAAAAAAAAAACTCGACAACGATGCTCCCCATCGAGATGGACATGTCCTATCCGAAAGGATAATGTACAGTGTACATGTGTACTGGCAGTCTGTGGTCTACAGTCGACAAGCAACTTGGAAAGCCATTTCCAGTTTCTCTCCAATCTGCTCAAGCGTCCAACCCGAAGTACTGTGTACCAATGTTGTCCTCCGTCTCGACCTTCGCGGTGCTCGGCAGTGCAATGCTGTTGCAGGCCACCGAGGCCCACCAAGTCGTGTACGTGCCCTCGCCCACGTGGACCCGACCAAACTCCACGTCCGAGGAGCGTCGTGAGCTCTGGAACCCGCTGTCGTTCCTGGAAAAGGAAGGGTTCGAGACGCAGGAGAACTTCACGCAGTTCCAGGTGGACAACAACTACAAGAGTCTGCGCGACTTCATGGAGCGGGCCAAGTACAAACTCTCGGACGGAGCCGACCAGGCTTGCGGCTGGAGTGACCCGAAGGGCATCCCGCAGCAGATCCCGGCGGACGGCACCATGCGCACGTCCGGTTACACGCACGACGGACCGTGCGAGATCTACATGGGCGACAAGCTCGCGTTGTCGTACCTCAACTGCCACGAATCGATCACCGACCAGACGTTCAAGCTGGACTACAGCGGCTGTGGCGATAGCTGCATCCTGTACTGGTACTGGCTGGGCGTGCGCAAGCTCAAGGGCGCGTACTCGTGGCAGGTGTACAAGGAGTGCATCCCGCTCTACAAGTAGGAGGGAGGCCCACCAGCGCGATGGAGACTCGCAATCTGTATGTTCCAGCAGTCTAAACATTTCACTGAGTATATCGCAGTATATCGCAGTTCTTGACGGTCAAGAGATATGTTTCTGGTCTTCACGTACTCTCCATACTTTCCTGGTATCTCTCGAACATGGCGAAGACTTCTCGGTCATTGTGCAGACGACGGAGTCGGAAGCATCTATCCGCGAGTTGAGGCCTCGGTTCGCTATGGTGCCTGCAGACGCTCAAACCAAGTGCGGACCGCGGATTGGGATACGATAAGATCAAGTACTTCAAGAAGTACAAGAATGCGGTCGGCGGTGACGTCCGACATCTCTCGACATGGCCAGCTGGTATGACGACACTTTCTCTGCTGTGGGTGACGAGACCATGAGTTCAAAGCTCTCAAGACAACAGACACGCAACACCATTGTAGACGCAGTGTTCCAGGTTACGACTAGACCTTTCTGGCTAGCAGAATGCTAAGCTTTGATCCCGTGCGTTGGAGATTATAGATATTTTCATGATGGCGTTCTCGTCGCGTGGCGCTGGAAGTGTTCGCCGCTGTCTGAAGGATTCGGAACAACGAATCGAACAAAAAGGTGATAACAGTTGGAGCAGCTCTCACAGTTCAAGAGGTCCAGGTATTACATTGGAGGGGCGAGCGAGCGTTCTGTGGCATCGGTAGGGCCTTACGTTGATACAGGAATCAATTCTGTGGCTCCTGTGCCAGGCTTAATTCACACAGCGCTAGCGAAGCTAAAGTCTAGGAGAACGAAGCAGGTGAAAACAACTCAACGGTGACAGCAAAGCAGCCTGGAAACGCGTCCGTGGTATCAACTCCCTCATATTCTCAGGAAAAAAAACACCATTCGCTCAACATCGCTTGGCCAATTGTACTTGAAGTACACTATACACGGTCAAGACGCTGAAGGAATGTCTAACACAGACAAACAGCGAGTATCCGTTGTCCACGAATACACGCAATCGAGGTATTTGCAGACACTCCAACAACTTTTACTGACCCCCACCAGATCATGGCCCTGTTTCTTCGGCTCCTTGAGTTAATTCATGACCCATGGGGCTACGTCAATTGCTCAAAACAGTGTGGGAAGCTACGCAAGAGGAGCTACGCGGACGGTATTTAAGTGACGTTGTGCTAGAGCTGACCAGATACGCGAACGAGTTCGAGTTGTTACGGTCTTGGTGGCTACTCCACTCCCGGGTTTAGTTGTGACGGGACTCATTGACATTTTACCTATTAGCGACCCGTCCGGAGGTGTAAACGCCAACACAATGTTCTTCCTCCGGTCATACTACTCCTTCTTCTGTTCCTTGCGATCCACCAGTTCCACATCAGCGTACCAGCTTGCCTTACATTTTGTGGCGAGCAATTGGAAGTACGGCGGTATCTACAAACTTACCTCAGTGATGGGCTTCCCGCTGCCATTTTCCATTTTGGCAGTGACTCCTGCGTGGCTTTTGCTCGTTGGGATGACGCTGGCCGACGAATGGGCCAAAAAGACTCAAGAAACACCCGGAGCAACAGCAATGCTGGTCAATTCGGTCAAGTTGTGGATGTGCCAAGTGCTGCTCGTGTTCACGTATCCTTTCTACTTCTACATCTTTACGACGCCAAACGGCGTTTGCGATCCTATTACCATTCCTCAAATTGCCCATGAAGAATTTATTCGCCTGGACTGTTGTCCACCTTCGTGATGAAATGCCAGAGATCGTGGTCTTCAACGTGGAGCTCTTCAACGCTCTCTTCGTTTCCTACGGCATGCAGAATTCACCTTCGCTTTTGATTACTTTCGAGATCATGATTTTGGATGCAGTCATGATGAGCTTCTCCTTGAGAGGAGCGATAAGTTTGCGTCGCAGCCTAAAGGAGTTAGAGCAGCGGATCGAGCAGCAGAGCTACCGTGAACAAGAGAGCTCAATGTCGAGGCGTTATAGCGCTACTACAAGGACGTCAAGTGTGAGTACGAGACTCACGACACTCGATCGAGCGAGTATGTTTTTGCATCTGGAACATCAGCCACAGATTGCATTTGCCGGGATAATTCCTGCCATGCCTATGACTGACAAATGCCTCGTCGGTGAAATGCCGGAGAGAGTACGGTCTGATAAAAAAAAACGCGGTGAAAACTTCAACGGAGGTGATGACCAAGAACCCCCCCAATTGTTTGGGCTCGACTTGTCCTCCCATACGCTTGGTAAACACAGTTTTCAGTCGGAACGGAGTCCACCCGGTCCGATGATAATGGACAATTCAAACTTTCACTGAGATACACACGCAAAGTCCAGCAACTAGTGTACGCAGCAGAGTTTTTTCTGCTTCTGAACTACGTCGAAGTTGTCATCCCGCTTGTTTTCTGTAAGTAAACTCTGGGGGTTCTGGTGGATGTATTCTCCAACGTGTTCTGACAAATGTTGCTGTCTGCTATACAGTGATTTACCTCTTTGTCATGTTCCAGCTGCCTAATCGTGACTACTACGCTCAACTTCACGGCATGGACCGGGACCAGCTCGTCCACACACTTCGAAGTGTTCAATTCTACTGCTCACTGCAGCTCGTGTCGTTGCTGCTGCTCTTTGTCGCGCTGAAGAATCTCTTGGGGCTCTCGCTAATCCACCAACTCGCCTACGTCCTGGAGAAGCGTTACAGCGGAGTGCAGCTCAGACTTGTCTTTTGGGTGTTCTACAATGTGCAGGCATCACTGCAGCACTCTGGTAAGTAGTTGCGATCGATCAATTTGTGAAGTTTCTCACGTGTTAACGGACTGTTTGCTGCTGCGGTGCATCAGGCTACAATTACTCCTTCCAGTTTCCGTGGCGATATCAAAATGGTTCTAGACCTCGCGGAAGCGGGCAGTGAGAGATTTTGCATTGGCACAAAAGGCAGGAAACCGAGATATTTGGGGACAGTCTAAGCTAACTTCGAGATTCAGCTCCTCACTCCGCCGGTCACTTAACATTGGAGTTGTCCATCCTCAAGGGGGAAATGTACGCACTGTCCAGTGCCGACACTGTGGCTTTTGCTGATTACAATTTATCTACATGTGCTGGAATTGGGGGGGGGTAGATTCGCGAGACGTCAGAGGCCGGGATAACACTTATCGTACCAATTTGCAGGTAATGCTCTCCGACGCCATGCATGTTTGGATGTGTCAGGGTGCTGCTCGTTTTCGCACATTCTTCCTAATTCTACGTCTTCATGGCATGACCAAGAGTTCGAAGGCAACTTCTGTATTACCGGCTTTAAAATTGGCCGTGAGGAACTTATTCGCGAGGTCAGTCGCCCACCTCCGCTTCCCATCATGTGTGGACGTTGGACCACGTCTTGTTCAACTGCTCGCTTCAATTTGCGCCGATGTACTCGCCTGCTGCCTCGAGAAACGCCTTCTCCACTTTATGAAAGTCCACGCACGTGGAGCTGCGAGGGAGTTATTCAGCGGAGCACTGACAAAATACGACGAGTACGAGTGACGCGTTGGTCACGCCACTTCCGTGTTTATTCGTGACAGTCCTCGCCTCTTGCTGAGCAGTTCGAAAGACAGCACGTGCTTCTTCCGAACATAATACACGTTCGCGGTGATCACTTTCTTGGCCATCCTACAGTTCTGAATGAGCGTATCCACCTTTCCGCACCCGTTCTGGCGAGTAATTGCGAATAAGCTGCTGGTCTCGGCACTGAGCACGGGTCTTTTGCTGGCTTTGGTTATCCCGGTCTAGCTGCTGACCACTACGTCTCCATGGGCTACACTGATTGCGATCGCAATGGTGTTTGAATGGGCCTGGAATTTCCGATAAAACTCCTGGAGCGGCCACAATGCGCTTAACCTGTGGTTGTGCCAGCACACAAGCCTCGCTGCAACCCCCGGGTTAATCATTCGAATATGATCGAGCTATCATCTCCATTTGCTCAACCCTCTCTGATTTCAGACGAGTAGAAACAGTTAACATGGCAGGATGAAGCTACGGATTGATTAGCTGCTGGCACACAGTACAATAGTCCTCGCTCTGGTTCAACTGGCCGCCGCAGAACCTGTCTCCAATTCACACAACTGCGCAATGCATCACGATGACACCAAGAACAACAGCACACCACAAAATCGATCCATTAATAAAATAGGGATCGTAAGAACTTTGCAGTGGCAGGCCAACAGCGATAGACGGCCACCGACTGCGCCCCCACAGGAGCCCGTGCTTGCTGTGCCAGCCCTGCCACTTAATCCATGTCCACAGATACGTAATCTGTACGTGCAGTCGCACCTTCCTCAGCCGATGGCGTGTCTCGGACGTTCTCCGCCGCAGCAGCCTGCTCGGGTGCGCCGCCGTCCTCGGGGTCGTGGAAGCTGACGCAAGAAATTGCGCAGCAAATAAAGCAAAATACGAGTCCGACCTGTAGCAAAAGAAAACAACAACATCATCATTAGCCAACACGGCAATACAAAACTCGCAGTCTACAACTTCACGTACCACAATGAGCCATGGCAGCAGGACGTAGATACTGGAGAATGAACCGTCTTGCAGCCTTGCCGACAGGATGAAAAACGGCGACATGAGCGCACAAATGACAAGGATCGTGCACAGCGCGTCCAGCAGCGGGAACTTGGACACCGCCTCGTCCTCCTCCTCCGTCACCGACTCGCGGGTGTACGCGTCGTGCGTGTTCTGTTGTCTGGGCGAGTTCGACTTGGGCTCTTTCGCGGCGACCTTAGCGCGGAAGTATTTCCTGACCGGGAACGACACGAAGAAAGCGACGTAGAGCCACACGGGGATGAACACGAGCCACCAGCTGGCGTCGCCCAGACTGCTGTCCACCTTGAGACCCAGCAGCACGGCCTGAGCGATCCGAGCGAGGTTCAAGATCAACTTCCTGACCACAGCGACGACCAGAGCAGCGCGCCGCTTCTTGATGTCCTCTGTGTGTGACACGCCAGCTCCTTCGCTGTTCTTGGTGAGCATGTTGTAGCCCAGCACGCCCCCGGCCAGTCCTTCCAGCAGGTTCAGCCCATCGTACACAAAGTACGGGATCAGCACCTCGACGAGCGTCCAGCTTAGGTCTCCGTTGAGCTTGAGGGCCAGGAAAACCTGCAGCACCAGCAGCAGCAGCGCCTTGAGGAACGCGTAGAGCTTGTACAGCGGCGGCTTCTCGCTGGCCTTGTCCTCCGGGTCCATGCCGGCGTCCGAGGACGCGTACATGCAGCCCAAGCAGCAGTAGTAGATGGCGTCCACGATCCAGAGCGGGATGCAGACCACGGCCCAGTTCCATGAGATTGTTGAGTCCGCCCGGAGACACCAGAAGACTAGTTTGTTTAGATGTGGCACACACGGAGGGATCATTAGCAAAAATGTGGCCGACTGTTGCCACAAATAAGACATTTGACGTACTGGGAATGAGAAGGAAGAAGGCGAAGAGCAGCGACACGAGCAGGATGAGCACGCACTTGCCCTTGGCGCCAAACGCGCCCATGGAGCGGAACAGCAGCGTGGACATCTCCTCGGGACTCATGTTGCCATAGTCCTCCATGAGCTTGATGCCATCTTCACCCACTCTGCATGGCAATGGTAAAAAAAATGGTTAGATAATCCAGTGGCGGGCAAACGGTTAAATGAAAGCGAGTTTCATCTAAAGCGACAGGGGGCCGAGAGGGAACTGCAAATAGTGGGAGGAAAACGCCAACGTACTGGTCGTACACCTCGCGCTTTTGCGGGTCCGAGAGCACGTCGTACGCCTGCTTCATGCGCGTGAACTCCTCCTGGCTCTCCGGCGTGTTGCCGCGCTTGTCCGGGTGCAGCTGCAGTGCCTTCCTCCTGTACGCCTTCTTGATCTGCTCGGGCGTGGCGTCGGCCTCGATGCCCATGAGGTCATAGTAGACCATGCTGGCCACCTTCTTCTTGCCGAGCGCCATGGTCGCCTCGCCAGTCTTCGCTACAGGTCCGTTCTTGGTGTCAGGGGACTCATTTGGCACCGTCGACTAAGTGCGAATTGAGGTGGGATGGGGAGGCGTTTCGGCCCGGCGCTGTGCATTAGGAACGGCTCGCGGCCAATCAGCGCGTCGCGAATCCAAAATTGGCCCTTTACTGTACTTGTCGTTCTGCGGCGACCCTACAATGGCGCACGCGACACAGTGGACAAAAATGGCTTCGTCAATGGACTGGGTGGCCGTGGACAAGGGCATGCTCTCGCGGCTGCTGTACCCGAATCCGGTGTGCCTTCTCTCAGTGCGCGGCGGCGATGGCAGCGCGCGCAGCCTCATGGCCATCACGTGGCTCACGGCCATCAACAACCAGGTGCGCTGCCCGCCACGGTTTGCCACCTGCCTTGAGACGTTTTGACATTTGCCGATGGCTGTGGGCTGCAACAGGGAGGCTTCATCTGCTCCATGAACGCCACGCGCCACACGGCAAAGCTCATGAACCAATCGGGGGCCGTCTTCGGTCTGGTGCCGTTGTCTGTTGCGACTGAAGTTGCCAATCTTTCGTTGACGTTTTGCCAATGTTTTTTTTTTTCTTCACTTTTTGCACCTCGCAGTGCTGAACGTCCCCGTTCGAGGCATGGAAGAGTTGGTTCTGGCAATCGGAGGCAGCACTGGCGCCGAGGTGGACAAGTTTGAGCAACTCAACGTCGCTGTCTGCGCTCCGGGAGGCGGCACCCTCGAGGACGTGTCAAACGATGGGGACGAAGCCGAATCGCAGACAAAG
The DNA here is from genome assembly GCA_019155715.1 of Phytophthora pseudosyringae. Classification (NCBI taxonomy): domain Eukaryota; phylum Oomycota; class Peronosporomycetes; order Peronosporales; family Peronosporaceae; genus Phytophthora; species Phytophthora pseudosyringae. The sequence goes on from JAGDFM010000378.1 coordinate 16,690, forward strand.
AAGCAGAAATTGTCCAAGAAGGAGCTGGCACGACAGGAAATTGCCAATGCTGCAGCTCAGAGCATCGCACTTCGGGACTGCGTGGCGCACCTGTTGTGTCGAGTGGAAACCGTGACGGAAGACGACGGGCACCTGCTGCTTCGGTGCACACAGCTTGCCGGCTGGACTCTCCAAGCCTACTGGGACGGACGCAACTTCATCCCGCAGGACGGCACGAATGCGGAGCCGTACCTGACGTTCCTAGGCAGTAAAGTGTTTGGCTACGTGCTTCCCACGGGCTCAGTGCCGGCGTCGACAGGATCAGCGGGCGCGTGATCAGCTGGACGCATTGCGCAGGCTCCGTCTGGACATCAATGTGGGGTCCAAGCCCATTCGGCAGTCGACCAGGTCCGAACATAACGCACAGGATGAACCCCGTCCCGTCACTTTTTCTGCTTCGCTGGTCAAGTCGTGAACTGCCTGATATTTTGGGTCCTAGGCGCCTGTCCTAGAGATGTTTTTGGTTGTCGGCAGCAGGAGTTGGCACGCTGGAGTCTTGCACCGGCAGTTAGTCGCAATGTGGCACCGGCGGCGACGGTTTGCTCGACAGAAACCGCTCGAACGGCGCGATGGCGTTGCTCGAGAAAGAGCGGAGAGCTCCGGCAGCTCGCTCCTGCCGTCATTGATCATCTCCACGGCACCCGCGTCCACTTCTCCAGGGTACAAGAACCAATCTAGGTCCCTGATTCCATGGACAGCAACGTGCTCTTCGCGACTCTCCGGCCGTTGGCTCTCGAATGCGCGTCAGAGTTCGTCGGGACGTTCGTGCTCGTCTTCTTGGGCACTGCGGGCATCGCCACCGCTGCGTTTACAGGCCCAGACTCCTGGGATTTGGCGATTGAACAGGTCGCTATCGGTTGGGGCTTTGCAGCTATGCTCGCCACCTTCATCGCTTCGCCCGGGTCCGGCGCACATTTGAACCCCGCCGTGACGTTAGCGATTGCGGTCTCCCCTCACGGTCGCAGTGGCTTCCCGAAGCGCAAAATCCCGGCGTATATGCTGTTTCAGCTGCTGGGCGCTACATTTGCTGCCCTAGCAGTGTATGTCATGTTTGGATCGGCAATTAAGCGCTTCGAGGATCGTTTGGGGCTCAGCCGGGGAGCTCCAAGCTCGTCCCTTTCCGCTGTTGCTTTCGGAGCCTCGTTCCCGCACCCGCAGCTCGTGTACGGCAAGCATGAAGAAGACTCGAGTCTCTGGAACAAGAGTGACGTTTCTGCCTTAGGTACCGTTTTCCTGGAGGCGCTGGGCACCCTTCTCTTCGTGCTGGTCCAACGTGTTGTCCGTCAGCCTATCCAACCTACCGGCGTCGTCGCCTTCACCAGTTCAACCTCAGGAGGAGGAGGAGGAGGAGCAATCCACGAGAACAACGATCTCCCGCCGCCTCGGATGCCGTCCACTCCGCTGGCCCCGCTCTACGTGGGTGCAGCTTTGGCGGCGCTGACAATGGTGATGACGCCGTTCACGCAGGCGTGTTTGAACCCGGCGCGAGACTTCGGCCCTCGAATGGTGGCGGCCATTGCTGGGTGGGGGTCTGTCGCTCTACCGGGTGACCGAGCCGACTCCTGCTGGGTCTACTTGGTGGGACCGTTCGTCGGTGCGCTGGCGGGCAGCTTGCTCTACGACGTTGTGATCCACCCGGGGCTGCAGACGCGCGACGAGGCCGCCGCCGCCTGGATGCGCCACCAACAGATCGAGGGCGAAGCGATCCTGGAGCAGCTCGAGAAGAGCCAAACGCTGCTGAGCGTGGCCCCCGGCGGCGGGTTCGACCCCCTGGCGACGCGAGGCCTGCACCACAGCGACTTCCGAGACAGCCCCACGCCGCACAACTACCGCCTCTCGTCGCCCGGCCACCTGCACACGTACGCGGCTTGAGACGAGCGTATCACACGAGCACAAGAACGTTTGCAGCCGAGTTGAAGTTTTTCGCACCTAGTCGAGTGTCCTCCCATCGTATCCTCGTATGTAACCGGCTCGTGACAATCGATACTTCTGAAACCATTTCTGTGTCCGGCGCTTGGTATCAATAGCTCGACGCCTCTCCACGACCACCTCCTCCGTTAGGATGCCGCCCGCCGACAAGAAGAAGCACTACGAGCTGGTGGTGCAGGACGACTTCCTGGTGCTGCTGCACCCCGTGCACCCGCTGAGTCTGCAGATCCCGCGCTCGTCATCCACCGACGCGTCGCTGGGGCTCAGCGTGGAGCACGTGGAGGACTCCCAGCACGTGCACGGCCGGCGCATGGCCTTCGACGCCATCTACGGCGTGTTCTGGCTGCTGCGCGGGCCGTACCTGGCCGTGGTGACGCAGTCCAAGCTGGCGGCGAGGGGCGTGGGCGACGCCGAGATCCGCGTGGTGCAGAAGCTCGAGCTGCTGCTCATCCCGACGCAGAATCTGCCCACGCTCACGCCGCCGCAAGAGCAGGACGAGCGCACGTACATCGACATGATCACGGGCGACATCGCCGCCCAGAAGCTGCACTTCGCCCAGGACTTCGACCTCACGCATTCGCTGCAGCGTACGTGGCTGGCGAGACCGGTTGACACCACGTGGTGACACGAGATTGACACACGCGTGCTTGTTGTTGCAGGGATTGCGGCGTTCGACGGCAAGATGGGCAGCATCGCCGAGCGTGCGGACGAACGCTTCTTCTGGAACAAGTCGCTCTGCTCGGCCTTCATCGGTAGGAGGCGCTGCGGACAAGTTGGCGCTTGGGTGACAGGAGCTGACAGTTTTGCTGCTGTTGACGTCGTTGTGACAGAGCAAAAGTTTTTCGAGTGGGTGACGCCGATGGTGCAGGCCCATGTGGAGGTGACGGAGCAGCTCAAGGTGAAGGACAAGTCCTTCCGCATCCTGTACATCTCGCGGCGGTCGTGCCAGCGCCAGGGAATGCGCTTCACGATGCGTGGCATCGACGACGGTGGGAACGTGGCCAACTTTGTCGAAACGGAGCAGATCTGTCTGTTTGAGGACGGAAGGCAGACGTCGTTCGTGCAGATCCGCGGCTCCATCCCCGTGTTCTGGAGCTCGCCCGTTACGATGAAGTACGCTCCCAAGGTGTACCAGGCTGGCGACGTGGAGCGCGATGTGGCCGCCTTCCAGAAGCACGCTTACCAGCTCATGTCGCTCTACGGCCGTGTGCTGTTCGTGAATCTCATCGACAAGAAGAAGGAACAGCTCAAGTTGGGCGAGGCGATGGCCAAGACCGTGGCCGATGCCTCCACTAAGGATTCACACATCCTCGCAGCTGTGCGCCTGGTGTGGTTCGACTTCCACCATGAGTGCCGCAACATGAAGTGGGGTAATCTCGAGAAGTTGATCAAGCAGGTCGACGACGACTTCCTGGACCACGGGTGAGTGAAGACGCGCGGTTCGGCATCTGGCGCGGGGGAATCACTTGCTAATCTTGACTGCGCGTTGTGCTTCAGATACTTCTGCAAGAGCGCGGATGGCGCCGTCGTGAACAAGCAGTCGGGCGTGGTGCGCACGAACTGCATGGACAACCTCGACCGCACCAACGTTGTCCAGGTGAGCCCTTCAAACATACCCGTTGGGTTCCGAGTTATATCACCAGAGGAGTATGCGCTTGCTTGAAGGCTCGCTAACCGCTCGTTTGTTGCTTGTCTCGCCAGTCGCTCTTCGGGCGGCGCAGCTTTCTGCTGCAGGTAAACGAGACCGAGGCGCTGCAAGGAAACGTGCTCAACTCGCCGTTCGAGGAGTTCGAGCGCACGTTCAAGCGCGTGTGGGGCAACAACGCGGACGCGGTCAGCCTCTTCTACGCCGGCACGGGCGCGCTGAAGACGGACTTCACGCGCACGGGCAAGCGCACCAAGAAGGGAGCACTGATGGATGGCTACAACTCGTGCGTGCGGTATGTCATGAACAACTTCATGGACGGGTACCGACAGGACGTGCTGGACCTGCTGCTCGGGCGCTTCGCGGTCTCGCGCAGCAAGCCGTCGCCGTTCCAGACGCCGGGCGAGACGCTCGAGTCCGTGCTGGCCAAGCTCATGGGACTCGTGGTCGCCTTCTTCCTCGTCGAGACGTACCGCGGCGGCGGCCAGAGCTACATGTTGGAGCGGCTGTTCCGCTCGGTGCTGCTCACGCTGCTCATCTGCGCGGGCCTGTTCAGCGTGCTGGTCAAGAAGGGCAACTCGCTGGGCAAGAAGCTCGTGCGGCTGCCGAGCCTGCGCCCGCAGGACGGCTGCATGACCGCGTGGAAGCGCTAGGCCGCCGGTGGTGATTGCTCAGGGAGATGCTCAATCCAGGGCGGGAAACTGGCGGTGAGCCATCGGCAGCGCAGGACCAGTTAGAGACCATGCACTTCAACGCACCGGGATTACTATGGACAGGGTGGATGGATACCTGTGAGGTTTAAAGAGTGCAATTGGGCGAGTATTCATGACGTTGCTCTCTGAAGCGCAACGTCCGAACAGTGGCAGCATGAAAATAACCTAATCGAGTATACTAGAGTCAGTAGTAGTTGTGCGGTATGAGTTCGTTTTCGTTCGTGATCACTGCAACTAACAACGAATAGGACATGCTTGAACTCCGGTGTACCTCAATATGGCCTAGAGAGAGCGTCTTGATTTCACAGGAAGACAGTAAGGGTACTATCGATCTCAACCAATTGAAGAAAGAAAAACATGAGAAACGTTACTTTCATTCTTTAGAACAGCCAAGGTGTTAGTTTCGCTAGCAATAACACGATGAGGTGTTGGGATGCCATTCTGAATGCCTCAAGTCACCGTAAGGCAGTGATCCAGCCGCAGTGATGCCGGCTTAGCCATTTTAAGGGTTAAGCCGACATATTAAAATAATACTTCGATATACAGCAGTTGTAAGAGTTTTTGTTTCCATGACACCAATGGCACCCACGAGCAGCTGCTGCCCAATCGTCAATCAGTGCGCAAACCAGCTCGTCCAGCAATATCCGATACTGGGGCGAGCTTCGTATGGTTGGACTCCCCTCATTTTTTACGAGCTAGCACCTTTCACTGGATTATGGTAATTCTGATGGCACTGATGGCATCCAAACAAAGCGATTGCCCCGGAATCAGAATCGTCACTCCACCACCTGATTCCGGGACTGCCGCCGTCAAGCGACATGCATGTGCCGCCGCAGGGTATGACGGTCTCACCACCGATTGCTGGGTAATGAGCGCCGATGGTCCCCCCCCCCCACCTATCACCACACAGCGCGCGCAACACGTCGCGGCGTTCACGAGCATTTTCCGCGCGTGCATCGATTTCTGTGTGGCCGCATAGACACTCGCCGCCACCACCGCAAAGTGCCACTTTCCGATTATTGACCGAAATAGCCGGGCGCCTGTAGTCGATACGAAGAAACGCCGCGGAGCGACGCCCAGGGCCGATAGGACGAACTCGCCGCTGCCAAAGTTGCAGTTCTCAGTGCGCGGCCAAGTCGCCCGCGCGTCACCGACGGCGTTGCAGCGCTTGAAGTACTGGGGCCTTAAAAAAGGCCCGCGAAACGCAAGGCTTTTCCTGTTAAAAGCACTTCAGAAAATCGGTTATTGGTACGCCAAGTGAGTAATCTGAACCTGGCATACTGAACGCGAGATATTGAGCGCAGAAACGGGGCGAGCGAATAATCCCTAGCCCCCGTTCTCCGTAATAACTGCAACATGCAAAGAGACACGAAACGGCGTTTCGATTGCGCGGTCCTGCACGTCCGATGTCGTGTCATCCCCACAACTCCTCTTTCATTTGATTTCCGTATGTTGCAAAATGAGAGCAGTCGATATCCTGCGCTTTTCTCTATCAAGTATCGAAGGTCACGCCGGACTTGCGTATTCGATCTTCACTGTTGCCGCTCATCACTTGCGCGACCTCTGCAGTTTGGCTCACTTTGCGATTTCCCCGACACCGAGCAAGCCCAACACAGACGCCGACGCCGCCAGCATTCGTCATGCTCGCCCGCACCTCGCTCCGGCTACCCAAGTCCGCCGTCCGCTGCATCAGCTCGTCCACGCCCGCGCGCGTGCTGCAGCAGTCGCCCGCCACCTCGGGCGGCGCCAGCAAGCCGAGCGCCCCGCGGGTCTCGCAGGGGGAGAAGGCCTGGTGCGACATCTACGGCGTGGACTACGAGAAGCAGATCGCCGAGGCGCTGCACGAGTCCCCCGCCGCTGCCGAGGGCGCCGCCAAGAAGGCCAACTACCCGTCGACTGGCGAGCACGCTGCCGCCAAGGCCCAGAGCAAGGCCGACATTTGGAACGTCGTGTTCGGCGAGAAGAAGTCCGCATGAAGCGACCAGCCCCCGCTGCAAATTGACGTTTCAATGCGCCGTATTTCTATATTATCGACCCATAAGCTATCGTAGCAGCAGTAGTCAACCCAGCAGGGGAGACGCATCCCTCCGCCGTATCAATACACCACGCTGCCTGTCACCGTCCGTCTCCTCCACCTCCTTCACTCGCCCTCGTCCTCTTCGAGCGTGAAGTCAAACGGCTTCCACTGACGCTTGAACGTCTGCGTGAGCTTCTCCTCCTCGGGCTTGGTCACCACGCAGAACTTCCAGTTGGCGCGCCGCGGCATATCCAACAAGCACGAGGCTGCGTGTCGCCCGAACTGCACGTAGTGTTTGCCCTCCACGTCGTGCAGCAGCCGCGTGGTGCCGCCCTCGCCGTCGGGCAGCTCAGCGTACAGGAACGACTTGCCATCGGTCTGCTGGCGCAGGAGCTCCAGCGGCCCCGTCGTGGACGGAGCGTTTGCCTTCTCGTCTGCCTTCTCGTCGGCACCTCGCAGCAGCTCGTGGAACTTGACGTGGTATTTCTCGCCCTCGGCCTCAAAGACGCGGCGGGCGGCGCCAGCCTTCTCCTTGGGCACGCCCACGATCTGCAAGTGGCAGTGCGTGGCGCCCAGCGTGGCCACGTTGCGGTCGATCACCAGCAGCTCCTTGTCCTGCGAGGCGAAGTAGCGCCGCAGCGCCGCCTTGAAGCGCTCCATTTCCCGCCACGTAGCGTCGCTGAGCGCCAGCGTGGACGCCTCGTGTGCAATCGGCACAATGAGCAGGTGGTCGCCGCAGATGGCCCCCTTGGGCATCGCTAGATAAGCTTCCTGGCCGATACTCACGATCAAGTGGCGCTCCAGTGTCGGCGTCGACAGGCAGAACCAGCACTCAGCGCGGTCCGCCACAAGCGGGCGATTATTCCTCCGTCGCTGCTGCTGCTGCTGCTGGTTGTTCTGTCCTGGAAGCAGCCCACCCTTGCGCTGGCCTTTCAATGCGAGCCTCTGGTCGTAGAAGAACTGTTCGCCGCCTCGGCTCTTTGCAGTGAGCTGCTCGATCTGCTCGGCGGAGAGCCCTCCAGTCGCAGCGGGGTCGACCTTCCTCCGTTTTGCGTCGGGCTCTCCTGTCCGTGACGTTGCCTCGTCCAGCATAGCGTGGAGGTACGGGTTCTGCGTCGTGCCTGCGGGGATATCCACGCGGTGACGCTCTTCTGCGCTCTGCTGGGCGAACGGCACGACCTGCAGCGCGTGCAAGTACTTGCGGGCCTTGTCCTTGACCTTGTTCACGCCGCTGAGACCGATGAGGCGCGTGAGCTGCTTGCGTCCTGTGCCGGCCACCTCGCTCACATACGGCAGTCGCTGGTAGAACACGTCGCCGCGAGTGCCGTCGCCTCCGCGACTCGTGATGTGATACTTGGGGTGCACTTGCTGCACAATGGCTCTCACCGTCGCGCTTCCCCGCATCGCCTGCAAGCCGTGAGGCAGTTGTTGCTCCGGCAACAAGAGCTGGAAGCTGGTCGGATACTCCGCCGTGAACAGGAAGTCCGCGTCTCCCTGGTCGCCACTGGCCAAAAGCTGCTGCACCAGCGCATTCACCTGCCTCAGACGTCAGTCAGATCTCTCCACGTAGCCAGCCAAACCAAAATCCCCCTTTGCAACGCACCGAAGCCTTCGAGTACGTCAGCAGCGTCCCCTTCTCGTCCTCCTGGCCATGGGTCTCCGTGCCCGATACATAGGCCACCTTCAGCCCTGCAATCTGCGCAGCATTGTACCAATCAATAACAGTCAAGCAGCGCTCTCTCCAGCTCTCCCTTGCACCGCAGCACCCTCTCTCTTTCTCACCGTTGCAACGCCAGCCCCCGCGAGACAGAAGAAGCCGTCGCCAACCTCCACCGGCTCTGACAGTTGCTCCGCGGCACTCAGTCTGTCGAAAACCTCCGTCTGCGTGGCGTCTTCCTGCCACGAACGCGCCGCCTCATGCGCCGGCAGGAAATACGTGGGCAGCGGCGTCTGTTTCCCTGCCCCGGTCAGGTACTCGACGGGCAGAGGGAAGCAGCGACCCACGCACACGAGCGCGTCGAACGGCTTGTCCTTGGCCGCCGCGTTCAGCTTGCGCGCACGCTCGAACAGCAGCTCCCAGTGGCCCTGCACGGCGCCGCACAGCAACACCTTGGGCATCTTCGGTAAGTTATTTATTTGATTGGGCGTAAGGATTTGTCAGTTGAAAAAAAAAACAAGCTTGAAGATGGGTGGGTTCATTTTTTGAAAATGGCATTGACACAACACTGGAGCGACGGCCGCGAGGACCCTCTGGCGGACACTGCGTCGGCGCTAATGGCCGCCAGCGCCTCGGGCGACGAGCGCCGTGTGGCTTGTCTGCTGGCGCAGGGCGCGGCGGTCGACACGGTGCTGGCCAACCGCTTCTTCGGGGAGACGCCGTGCGAGCAGGCGCTGGAGCACGGCCACGTCGGCGTGGCGGAGCTGCTGCTGGCCGCCGTGCTGAGCCGCCCGCAATGGGCCGAGCAGATCTCCGAGCTCTTCTGGAGGCGGCTGCTGTCGGCGGCGCTGCGCAGTCGCCAGCTGTCGGTGCTGGGCTTCGTGCTGAGCTACGAGCCGGACTTGAACTCGGACGTGCGCCACAGCGAGAAGCCGCTGTTCGACGCCGCGCGGGCCGACGAAGCGGAGATGCTGAAGGTCCTGTTGGCCCACGGAGCTGACGCCTCGGGGACGGACCCCGTGGGCAGCACGTTGCTGCACATTGCAGCCAAGTACGGGGCGAGGAACGTGCTGCAGGTGCTCAAGACCTCCAGCGTGAGGGGGGACGTGAACGCGGCCGATTCGCTGGGCAACACGGCGCTGCATTACGCGGCGGACGGAGCGCAGCTCGAGGTGGCCAGAGCTCTCTTAGAGATGGGGGCAGATGTGAATCTGCGCAACAGGAGACTGACGGCGCCGCTGCACATGGCCGTGAGCAAGGCGAGAGTCGGAATGGCCAAGTTGCTGCTGGAGGAAGGGCAGGCGGATGTCAACGCGGCCGATTATCAGGACAATACGGCCGTGCTGTTGCTAGCTGTGATGACGACGTCGGATATGGACGAGTATATCGGCGACGGCGAAGAGGAAGAGGGCGAGTCCGTGCAGCTGCAGATGGCCAAGCTGTTGATCGAGCAGGGCGCCGATGTGAACGCGGCGAACACGGCCACAGCCACGCCGCTGCACCACGCTATGCGTCGCTACGACTTTGACCTCGTGGACGTGCTGCTGGCGAACGGCGCGGACGTGAACCAGCGCAACCGCTTCGGCGATACGCCACTGCACCAGGCCGCGCGCTTGGCGCTCTACCCGATGATGTGGGAGAAATTGCTGACGCACGGTGCTGACTTGAGTGCTGAAGATAGAGGTGGCCGAACGCCGATGGAGCTCATTCCGAACAATGTGCTGCGAGCTTCTGTGGCAGAAGTCGTTGCGAAATTCACGGAAACGGATGCTGGCAAGTGAGCGCTAACCTTCCGGCAAAGCAAACCAAACTGTGTGTGTTTCAGTCGACGAGTTCGACCTCGCTATGCTAGAATGCAGTGTTTATCATTGAATGCGTGGCTCCATTGCTCCATCTACGGCGATACTGACCGAAGAATCGATACATGTACGGCGATACTCGACATAGAAAATGGAACTCGTCGGGGCTGGATCGGTCCCTATTCTGTAGCTGATCCCAATCGACCCAATCACACTCCAACAATCGACACTGATTTCAGTCACCAGCCCTGACGTGGTAGCCTCCGTGTGCATCACGACTAATACCCGGAGCGGAACCCTCTCCCCGTCATGAACATCCGAGGCTGGAGCATCGAGGTGCGCGCCTCCCGCCCAATCACTCGTCTCGAGTCGCGCGTTGTAACGGAATGGTTGGTGTCATTGGTCAGGCCGTCTATGAGACCGTGAGCGGCTTCGGCTTCCGAGGTCGCTGCCTCACGCTGCTGCTGGCGATGCTGCACTTCTTCTTCGTCCTAGCCATCCCCAGTACGCACCAATTGCTAGGGATTCGTTTGCATTGGTGCAATTGCTGCTGACTGCTCTGTAGTTTTGTGCTGTCTTCGGGTAGACGGCTTGACCTCGAGTTCGTGGGCGCTGGTGTTGACCCCGCTGTGGGTGCTGGACGCCATTTACTATGGGAGTTTGGTCTTCTCGCTGGTCTTCTCGGATGGCAAGGTGTATAGCTTCTGCAAGGAGTTGTTGCTATTGGTGGTGCAAGTGTTTATCGTGATGAAGCTGGATGGAGCGGTGGACTGGAGCCTCGTGACGGTGCTGACACCGTACTTTACGTGCGAGGTTCTTAACCTTCTCGAACTGGTGGTTGGTGCTGTACTGGGCCATCAGATGCTCGTGAATGACAGTGTGGGCGCTGGCGTCTCCCAGACAGAGGGCATCGAGGCGGAACGCCAGCTTTTGGTGAAGGCGGTGATGCGCAAGACGGGGCTGACACTGCTGCGCATTGCTCAGACCTTGCTGATTGGGATGAAAGTTGACCGGCATTTGGACGCCATTACGTGGTGGCGAGTGATGACTCCGGTGTGGATACTCGTGGTCTACCTCTTCTGGTACCCAATTAAGAAGTACATCAACTCGACGTCCGCACATCGACTGCTGGATGCAGTGTTCACTGCCGGCGTTATCTTCATGCTCGTGGCACCTTTTTTCCTGTTGGCGGATCGATTGGAGGGGAAGAGAATGTCTAGCTTTGATATTATTATGCCGTGGATGCTTCTGGTACGTTGTTGGTCTGGTGTCTTGTTATTTGCAGCCTACTGTCTCTAACAACGAACTGTTCGTGGTTGTTGGTGCAGGTGGGGGTCTCGTTCCTGTTCTTGTTTTGTGCGATATCCTTGGCGGGCTCCGAACGTCTTGTACAAAGCGGTATCCAGCCGAATACGCGTCGACACGCCCAGAGTCCACCCTACCGCCAGGATTACGTTGCCGTCGACATGGACTAAGGTGCTTCCAAGAAAGTTGTGTGAAGCGCCGGGAACGCCAACAATTGATGGAGTGCCTTGCTGTCAGTCATCTTGTTTCTGCGTGTGGCAGTGTCCATAAAACATCGAGACAAGCGATCAAGCAACAACATTCAAAGCCGAGTCTTTCCTTTTTGCGCATCATGGCAGCTATTGACGTTCCTTCGGCCTAAACGCAGACATGACATTCAACTGCCTGTGGATTTCGCCATCGCTTACAGCGGCAAATAAAATATGGGGTGCAACGCGGTGGCGCTCAGGTTCACCTTGCACATTTCTGCCAGCTCCTGCTCCACGCGCTCGGCCTGCGCATACCTCTTCGCGGCGCCAGCCTCGCGCTTTTCCCAATTGGCCAGTAGCTCGCCATAAGATCGCAACACGCGCGCAAACTCGACACGATCCGTCGCAGACAGCTTGGCTTCGCGCTCAAACGACTCGACCACAGTAACAAACAGACCCTCGCTCGTCACAGCCTGACCCATGGTGTGGCTACCCCGCGCGATCTGGCCAAGCACACGGGTCATCGCAAGTGCACTGCCCCCAACGCCCGTCTGCTCAGCCTGCAGCGTGCTCAGGGCCTTGCCGAGCCACTCCATAGCCTCCTCAGGCTTGTTCTTGCGCAGCAGCAGCTCGCCGAGGTTAGTCTCAACCCAGGCTCCGAACGGTGCGTTCGGTCCCGAAGCCAGCAGAGCGTCCTTGTTCTCTTCAGCAGCCGTCTTCTCGACCCACGCCAGCGCCTCCTTGTAGAGAACCTCTGCCTGGTTCAAGCTCACCAGCTGAGCGTCCGTCGGAGAAGCCTCGGCATCCACCTTGGGGTCCCTCTCCAGCGCGCGCGTGCTAGCCACCGACAGTGACGCGTACTGTGCCAGCAAATACGGGATCTCGCGTCCGAGCTGCACCTCGCTTGCCTTCAAGGCGCTCGCTTCTTCGTGCTTCAACACCACGTCCTTCTTCTGTCGGAGCGTCTCCACCGCTTGGACAAACAGCGGGTCCTCCACAGCCTTAGCCAACTCTCCAGCTCCCCCACTCAGCTCCGTGCCAATGAGCTCGTACAGCGTCCACTTGAGCGGGACCGTCTCGTCCTTGGGGAACAGCTGTGTGAACGCCTCCTTTTGACACCACGTGTCCGCCTCTTTGGGCAGATTCGCGCGCAGCAGCAGCCGCAGCATGCGCTCGTGCTCCGCGATGGGCCACTGCATCACGTCGCCGCGCTCCTGCATGACCTTCCTGGCCTCCGCCACGTCGCCCTTCATGAAGAGCGTGGCCACCAGGTGGCGCAGCGCCGCCTGCAGGTACACACTCTGGAAGCCCATGGCCGAGCGGCAGATCTCCACCGTGCGCTGGAGCTTGGGCAGCGCCTTCTCGGCACGTTTGCAGTTGGGCAGCAGCCGCGCCTCGTCTCCGCCCTGGCCCAGCAGCACCTGCGCCGCCTCCTGGAACTCCGGCAGCGAGTTGAGCAGCTCGCGCTCCGCCTGCGTCTCCTCCGGCGCCAGCGGGAGGCTGCCGATGCCCACCGAGGGGTCGGCGAAGACGTGGCGCGGCGGGGCCGTCGAGGCGAATCGGGGGCTGCAATTGGCACCACGACAGAGAGCAGACGCAGCACTACGCGACGAACCAGCGCGCGAGAGAAGAGGACGCGCACAGCGTCCAGGAGACAGCAGCGAACGCAGAGGGACGGGCATGGCGTCGACACTTGTGAGCCTCTCGGTGGATGGCACAATGATCAGGAAAGTGAGGAGATAGATGATCCTCTGAAAATGCATAGCGGAAATGAGAGGTACTAGCTGATGAGACAGCGGTAAATACGTTGAAGTGACCATGTTGCTACCGGTAACGATTTGGTGTATTGCACGACGCAGTGAACTAGTCTGAAGTTGATTCTTGCTCTGTTGCTGCGGCCTCCTCTCGTGCGCGCTTCTTCTGCTTCCAGAGCTGCGCGGCCTGCAGCAGCTTGAGGTGCGACTGGGCCTGCTCGTCGTCCGGGAAGATGAAGTCTGCGTACTCCTCGAGACCGAGCTCGGTCTGTACAGATACAGACACAAGAGAAGGTAATGTTAGAGCCGCACACACAACCCAGGCCCGAGGAACACACCCTTACCCCGTCCTGTGCGTACGCCATGCGCTGCTTGGTGACCTTGCGAGGCAGCATGTCGCTGACCTTCTGGATCAGCTTGGCGTCGCCGCCCTTCTTCTCCATCTCCAGCCACGTCTCCATGCACAAGACGCGATCCTCCTTGAGCTCCTCGCTGCCCTGCTCCTTCATATGCCGCAGTGCACGCTCGAATACGTCGCGTGCTGCCTCTAGGTTCTCGCCTTGAATGTCCTTGTCATCAGGCGACGAGGCCTCGAACTGGGCGAAGCTGATCCATACCTTGACGTGCTTGGTGCGCTCCAGCAACCGCTCGTACAGTGCGCGGGTGTTGTCGCGCTCGTCATTCTCAATCTCGAAGTCAATGTAGTGCTTCCAGATCATCTCGGGCATATCCAGCACAGGCTGCTTGACAGCCAGCTCGTATATGGCACGCGCGCGCTCGACCTCGCCCACCTGTCGCTCGAGCATGGCGTACTTCTGCCACGTCTCGCAGTTTTGCGGATCGAACTCCAGGAAACGCATGTAGATTTTACGGCAACGGTCGATCTCGCCCATCATCAGCTCCAGTTCGATGTAGCTAGTGAAGAGCTTCTTCTTTGGGCAGCGGCCCAGCGCTTCACCTAGCGTCAGTCGGGCTCCCTGTACGTCACGCTGACGGACTAGGAACTTGGAGTAGAGTATCCAGATCTTCGCAAACGTAAACTTGTCGTGCGGAATCAGCTTCAGACACGTCTTGTACACCTGCTTGCAGCGCTCTGACGAGCTGCCGCTATCGTCGCTATCACCCGCCAGCAGCTCCTCAAACAACGCGTATTTAATCCAGAGGTAGATGTACCGACGCCAGTACTTCTTCTCAGAAATAGGCGGCACATTGGCGATGGCGCGCTCATACACTTCGCGCACGAGGCCAAACGACTGCGATCCAGCAGCCTCGTTCTCCTCGAGTTTGATGTACTCGAGCCACGAGTCATAGTCCAGGGTGTTGGCCGCCACCTGTTGCTCGTAGACAACGCGCCGCTTGGCAATCACCACCCCTTCAATCCTCTCCTTGTCGCCGTGCTGCTTCTCGAACGTGATAAAGGCGCTGTAAAGCGCCGGTGCCTCTTCCTTGGGCAACGCATCCAGCGCGTACTTGAACACGGCCCTAGCTCGTTCCAGCTCGCGACATCTCTCTTCAAAGAGTGCGAAGGCAAGGTAGATCTGCTCTGTCTTCTCGTCACTGCGCAGCTCCTCCAGCGCTCGCTCATACACTTTCCTGGCCAGTGCCAGCTGCTTCTGCGACCGCTCCTCCCACTTGGCGTACTTGACGTAGGCCTTCTCGCCCGGGTGGCAGAGGACGTAGCGCTCGTACAGCGCTCTTGCCCGCGGGATGTCCTTGGCGCGCACCTCCAGCTTGATGTACGAGTACCAGGCCTGGTCGTCGGGCTGCCACTCCATCCAGCGCTCGAAGACGCGGCGGGCGCCGTGGAGATTTCCCAGCATCTCCTCCATGAAGGCGTACTTGTACCAGAACTGCGCCACGCGGGGCAGCAGCGTCACCGCGCGGTCCCACACGTTGCGCGCGTGGTTGACGAACTTGTGGCGCATCTCCATCTCGGCGTACTTGAGCCAGACGGTGGGGGCCTTGTAGTCCACGTCCAGCGCTCGCTCGAAGACGCTGCGCGCGCGCGCGAACTCCTCCTGGCTCTCCTCCCACGTGGCGTACTTCATCCACGTGCCCACGTGGTGGCGCTGGCGGCGCAGCTCGTCCTCGAAGGCCTTGCGCTTGCCCATGCGGTACTCGGCCAGCTCGGCGGCATCGGCGATGCGGCGGCGCGGCGGCTGCGCGAGCTCTTCCTTGCGCTGGTTAGCCTCCAGCAAGATCTGCTCGGCCGTGATCTGGATGGGCGCCGGCGCGCGGTTCTTCACCACGCTCTTCTTCATCATCGTGGGCGGCGCGCGGCTGGCGATGGCACGGAGGGATGCGCAGGTGGCGGCGGACGGGAGGTGGAGCTAAATGTTGCGAACTTACGGGCGCTGAGCGGACTTTGTGTGTCGCGGACTTAAGAGGGGCGAAAGTGTAGTGGTATGCTTGGTGTGTACCACACGAATTGAAGGTGAATGATTGCTGCAGACGAAAAGTTGAAGGTGCTCGAGTTGCACTCGTTTTCGTTTACATGAGCAAGGGCGCTGTGGATTTGCTGTCGATGCCAGCGAGCGCAGCTGGGCTCCATGTTGTCCCAGCGCTGCGCGCTCCGTGTTCATCACCAGCGGCGCACGCGAAAGGGTGTCCCACACGCCCTCGAGTTGGCGGCGGCCAAAACGTTCCTTGCGAGCTCCACTCCTCGCCTCTCATCATGAGCCGCTCATGGGCCCCACGGTGGGGTCATCGCGCGGTGGGTATATTTCATGTGGGTATATTTCGTCCTGCAGCGCAGAGATCGGGCTTCGACCATCCTGTCCAGCGCGGCGTTGAGCGCAAATGTCATGGAGCGAGACAACAGGCGTTTGACTGCAGGGCCCCGTTTACGACATGGAGGCGGGATAAAATGTGGGGCGTGCCACATTCAACAGTCTCCATAAGAACCATATCCAATCGGTTGTCGCCAATCGATGCATTTTCGCAAGTGCCCTGCGCCACATTCAGCCTGTTTGCGGCTCCATGTGCAGGACAGATCTGGCCTCGGAAAGTGGCCAGGATCTGTTGGGACATCCCACCCCTGCCGCACTTTATACCCAAGCGCCGGCAGCCTGCGATACTGCATACCGCGCGTCGTGCGTGGCGGCGAAATGCCCAGCGCGGCTGTCTGACAAACCTCTCTCACTGCATGCGCCGCGAAAGCGCATGCGTTGGACTGCCTAGGAATTGCTCGGCACGGCGACATGATGTTGTCTGCCAGACCATCATCGCCTTGGGCACTGCCATCGCCACTGGGGCAGTGCGTATTTTGCGTTGTTGCGTCCGTGCGTGCAGTTATCCGGCGTTATATATAACACATGCGGGTGGCTCGGACAGCAGCCGCGGCGGCGGCGTTGAGCCTGCGGACGGCGCAGGCCAGCGGCGACGTCCTGCAGCAGAAGCTCTGGGGGCTCTCGTCGGGCCTCGCCTACTACGTGGAGGTGGCCATCGGCGAGCCTCTGTACGCGTCCAGCTCGGGCTCCTCCGGCTCGGACGCGTTCAACCTGCTGGTGGACACGGGCTCGGCCAACACGGCCGTGGTCACGGCCGAGTGCTGCTCGCTCACCAACGAGAACCTTTACTCGTGCTCGGCCTCGAGCACCTGCGTGGACCAGGGCACGAGCGTCAGCGTCAGCTACGTCAGCGGCTCGTGGAGCGGCGGCGTGGTGCAGGACACTTTCTCCGGACAAGGGCTGGGCTCGGTCGAGAGCATGCCGTTAGCCGAGATCACGACCCAGGACAGCTTCATCTCCACGGGCTACGACGGCATCGTCGGCCTGGGCTACCAGGCCATCGCGTCACCTTCGAGCAACCCACCCACGCCCTACTTTGACAGGGTCCAGAGCGCCGACGACCTTGCCGACGTCTTCAGTCTGCAGATGTGCGGCGCCTTGCAGGCGCTGAGTCTCAGTAACGTGTCGACGGAAGACACCTCGTATCTGTATGCTGGAGAGCTGCTCCTGGGCGGGACGGAAGGTCCGAGTGGCGAGAGCTACCACAAGGGGGAGATCGTGTACACGCCCCTGGTGCAGGAGAAGTACTACAACGTCCTCGTCACGGACATCGGAGTGGCTGGAGAGAGCTTGGGGCTGGACTGCGAGACGATTAACTCGCCGAGAGCGATCATTGACTCGGGCACGAGCAACTTGGCGTTCCCTTCGAGTGTGTACAGCGCCGTGATTGCCAGGCTCAAGACGCAGGTGGCGAAGGTGACCACGGACGTGACCGACAGCTTCTTCGACGACGACTCGACCTGCTGCACCAACGAGTGCGACCCGACCAACGCCGACTCGATCATCTACCAGCTCCCAGGATTGACGATCTCGCTCGCAGTCGACGATGATAAGTCGCAGCAGATGACCATCACCATTCCGGCGGAGTACATTTGGCGGCCGCTCGTTGTGTCTACGGGTATGGGCGAGTCGGCCTGCCGCGTCTTCGGCATCTCCGAGGGCGACTTCACGCTACTAGGCGATGTGTTCATGGATGGTTTGTTCACGGTGCACGATCGAGCCAACGAGCGTGTGGGAATCGCAGTGGCCGACAACTGCCCGAACGGCGTCACGTCCGGCAAGAACATCACGATTGAGTCGATGAGCGCCGAGGACTCGTTCTGCGACTGCGTTGGCTCCTCGGACCGCAAGAGCAGCCTGCTCAGCAGCTACGTGCCGTTCTCGGGCAAGCCCTGCTTCTTCTGGCAGTGGTGGATGTACGTGGTTATTGTGGCTATCGTCGTCATCGTCCTGATGATATTCGCGTACGGATACTTCTGGTGGAAGCGCCGCAAACTGATGCGCCAGCTTGAAGCGCTTCAGAGCCAGAACCAGCCGCGCGTGCAGCGCAGCTTGTTCACCAACGATCGCCTCGACCGCAACCTGCTCAACACCCCAACGCAGCCAAGCTCCGTATACATCGTAGAGGCCTACACGCCTCCCCAGACTTCGGTTCCAATTATGAACGGTGGAGCACCCGCCACTACGGGATACATCTTGGCGTCGTCGCCTTCCGTTCGCTTTAACCCGAACACAACTGGAGCTCCTGCCACTGCAGTGCCCGGTCGAAAGACACTGGGCACAACATCTTAGATAGCAAGCGCTATAGTACCATAGTATTAACAAGAAAATCAAAGCTAAAGTATTGAAGTTTTCATTTCCAGCAGAGTTTGAACGAAGTACTAGCTAGCGTGGTCAATTCTGTATGATTTATTGTACGTTGAACGCAAAACAAAGACATCTATTTATCCAGGACTTGTAGGCTAGAGTTTAGCAACTATGAGGGATCTGCTCGGGCTTAAGCGCGCAGCATTTTCCTGCGCGACTCGAACACGCCGCAACGCGTGGCGTAGCCCGTCAGCTCCGTGCGTACGTTCAACTGAGTCGCCTCGAAGTCGATCGTGCAGTCCGGCAGGTCGCTGTCGATGGCGTCCTGCAGCACGCCCGTGCACGTCGGGTTGGCGCAGATGGCCGGCATCTGCTCCTCCGTGGGTTTGCCGGAGAAAGGGTAGATGGTGTATCCCGTGTCGTCGGCGCACGTCTTGGCGTCGGAGAGCAACGGGACCAGCTTGAAGACGAGGGTCATGGTGGCGCAGGTTTCGGCTTGGACGAGGGAGGGTGCAGAGATGGTTGCGAGGGCGGTGGCAGCAGCGACGGCGAGGGTGGAACTCTTCATGTTTGGGAAGTGGGGAGGTGGGGGAGTTGGTTGGTTATTGCTGGTGTGGGGCAAATTGGAGACTGAGTGAGGTTGGAAGTGGAGTGGTTTTAGTTGAAATGTTGTCACGTGGACTGGCTGCAATGCAGGTTACTAAGTACCACATCACAGGAAAAAATGGGTTGGTGTACTCGTCTGATTAATTTTTTAGCAATATTCATTACTGTACATGTTGTTGCAGTGGTCGTTTGTCGCTTTCCACCGAAGAGGTTGAAGATTGAAGCAACATATCTGGCCAAGAAAACACGTGGGGATGGTGGGAACGCAACAAATTGGCTTCACTTTCAGTATCTTGGGAAAGACTTCGGTGTAAAGATATTTTACCGTAGAACGAATTCCTGTCTCGGAAAGTCTTCACACGCATCCAAAAGACCAGCATTCGTGTTGGGGTCGTGCTACTGTTGTTGCAAGCACGGCTAGTGTGTTGGGATCTGTGTGCTGGGCTGGAGGTTGAACGAAAAATTGGTTTCTGCTCTCCGCAAAATTGACGTACAAAAGGTACTCGGTCTCGTCACCTCGTCGTGACCACGCGAGCATCGTGTTGGTGGGGTGTCTAAAGAGTGAAGATTCCGAGTTTGTCAGAATGTTTCTTTTGCGCAACTTCGGTCCGCGAATTCGTCTACATCTTACTTCAACAGCACAAAATGCAGGA
The DNA here is from genome assembly GCA_019155715.1 of Phytophthora pseudosyringae. NCBI lineage: Eukaryota > Oomycota > Peronosporomycetes > Peronosporales > Peronosporaceae > Phytophthora > Phytophthora pseudosyringae. The sequence continues at coordinate 36,091 of JAGDFM010000378.1, forward strand.
TGGCGCCCCACCGATGGCGGCGAGAAGCAGGCACGCTCTGTATTTTTAAGTTCCGAGGGATTACAATGCTGGTGTCCGCCGATGAACAACTCGCTGTTCGAAAGCAAATCGTCGGGGGGGGGGGGGGGGGGGGGGGGGGGGGGGGGGGGGCGGGGGGGGGCGGGGGGGGGGGGGGGGGGGGCGGGGGGGGGGGGGGGGGGG
>JAGDFM010000379.1:0-21435 GCA_019155715.1 Phytophthora pseudosyringae
CGTTGGTGCCCAAGACGTCCGCGAAGGACGCATCGTACGACAGCAACGCGATGCCGGGGTTGCTGTCGTTGAAAGCGTAGAGGGAGGTGAGGTAGTCGGCACCACCCGTTGCCAGGGCGTGGAGGTCAACACTGATGAGGGACATTCTTGGTCTTCAAGCGGCTTGAGGGAAAATCGTAGAGTGAGCGCTCGGCTTGACTTGACCCTCAGCTGCATAATTGGCACAGAAACACCGTACATATACAGTGGGGCCCACTGTACATGTACGGTGTGGACCTCTGCAGGCTGTATCTACTGTACATCATGTACACCGCCAAGTGTATCCAACTTGAAACTAATTAGTGGAGATTAACCGTCCGTGCTTTGCGTATGATCGTGTACGTCTGCCCGCCTACGTCAAACACGACCGTCAGTGACTGACTCACTGAGCCTCGACACTCTTCTTCAGGGCGAGTCGAAGCCTCACTGGGGAGTCAGGTTCAGAACCGTCATGGGTCCATGCATGCGAGCAGCTCAGCACACCACAGAAAGCTCACACTCCCGACATGTAATTCGCAGCTTCTCACACCAGCAACTGACTGTCCTGTTGATCGTCTGCACGAGGATTTCCAATCCCGTCTTTATCCCGAATCTTCATCTTCTCCCACTACGTTAGCCAAATCCTGTCTCTCCGTTCACCAATGCTTCACTACAATGCACTGGTATATGAGGAATTATTATATTCAAGTAGATTCAACGCTTTTTGCAGATTGCTTTGACTACTTATAAGTAGATTGCTGGACATATTTTCGGGGCGTCTCTAAGTACATGTAGTTGTGTGCGACATTGACAACAGTCGTTTACATTTGCTTCGGGTGATGATGAGCCCATGCAAATGGGGCGCTCGCTTCGTAGTCGTGATTGTTCTTGTTGGTGAGGTCGATGACCTGGTGCTCGGAGCTTTGCGCATAGCGGCGGCGAGGCCGTGATGCTTGGCGGAGCCCGTCAGGTTTCCGAATCTTGTCGGGGCGGCCGCGGCAACAGGGGCGCAGCACCCGGAGATGAAGGTCCAGCGCGAAGAAGCGGCAAAGCGTGCCAAGCTGGAGTCTACTCCAAGGGGCGCAGGAGACGATTCTAGACTTGCGTCCTGGCCCAACAGCCTGAAGATGGAGGTGTAGCGCCAGCGTCAATTCTTCCTGTCGCTCTAAACAGGCCCGAGTACCCAGGTGCACTCGCATGTTTGATATTGCCAGGTTCTTTACACGCACTAGGCACTCGACACGTGAGCTTAACATGGCTGAATGTCTAATGAAATCGGAGCTCGCATGAGTCCATTTTTTGCTTCTTCTTAGTGATCTGAGCTTTGATTTGAGCCTCAAGCCAATCTACTTTTTTTTTAAGTAGTCGAGGCTGTCCACTTACGTTTTGCGAATCTACTTGAATATAATAATTCCTGAGTGGCATATGCATGGTCCGCAAAGAGAGACGGAGAATCCTAACGAATTCAGGGGAGGTGTCCGATGATGGCGACGCCAGTGGCGTCACGCCACCAGTGAAAGTTCACTATCTCAATCGCAATTGTGCACCGCTTTGCGCTGGAGCATGTACTATGTATGATAAGTCTTCAGGAGCACATGTCTTATAATATCTGATCTTGGCCGGTTGCCCTATCCTTAGATAGGCTATCCAATTCCGGAGTAAATTGCCTCAATAAAGTAGTCATCAAAATTGATAAACTACTGAATCTTATACAGTCCTTTGGGTATTCACTGCTTGTCTTCTATTTTTGCTTTGTATTTCAATTAACCTTGGATTTTGTAAATAAAACGGGACTTCTTGATCGAGACAGATTACTGTACATGTAGTTTTGGCAATCGCGTTTACCAAGCCGCAATTACACGGGAGTATAATGGGAAGTGCCTAAAAAAAAAAATTGGAAATTTGGAGAACGCACAATACGGTAGTGGCAAGAACGCCCACCAAATATGCGTGAGACTTTGGATATGTGGTTATGAAAACAAACTGTTCAAGTTCAAGTTGCTTGACCAGCAACGAATATCAAACAGTCTCGAGTGTCAATGTAACCTGCGCAGCTCCTGCGTTGAACGGAATCACTGGCATAGTCCTCTCGGAATGTGCGTTTGAACTCCACGCCATCTGCCGTACACCTGAGCGTTCGCTTTAAACGGGTCGACGCTGCGCGTACATGTTCGCGCGTAGCAGTCGGGTAGAATCTCCGAAGGCGTTCTCGTACATTCCAAAGTAGTCGTTGGTCTCGCTACCTTGAATATTTGCAGCGTCGCAGGCGGCGAGAAGGGCGCTGCAGGTGAGGCCTAACGGGTGTCTTGGCCTCCAACGAAAGCTGCTAGCTCGTCTTGCAAGTGTCGCGTCCACTGCATGTAGCTCCACCACCTAGCAAACATTGTGGTACATTTGCATAACCCAGTAGAGAAGTCGCACAAACCGTTGTTGAAACAGTACGCGTACCCGTAGTCGTTATAGCCGAAGTAACAATGATGTCTCACAGCTTTGGTAGATCGCCTGGGTTGTTCGTGGTGTGATTGTTCCACCAGAGGAGCACAGGGCGATACCGCCACGCCATAGTTGTTGTGTTTCCAGCGTGGTCTGCATTAGACAGTCGACAAGGCAGGCAGTCACCCACCCACGAAAATGACAGCTCAAGGTGCCAGTGCAGCTATTGCATGCACAGGAAATCCTTTGAACTGCATCGACTTGCCCTGTTGTCAGCGGATGACACCCCTTTATCTTGTCGCCGTCCCAGAGCGAGTCGTGCTCACGAAGAAGTTTCGGTCGCGCTTGCACGCTGCTGCTTCAAAGCCAAGGTGCCCAGCAAACCTGGGAAGCATGTGCACCGACCCGTTGACACGTCAACCCCGCCCTCAGAGCCCCCTGGCAACAGCAACCTCCGTCACAGCTGAATCCGGGAGTGGATCGGCAGGACCGTAAGTACCAGCAAGAGCAATATAACACGAGTTGGCAGCCCTCCCATGAGTTTAGAGTCAACGTCGTGGAGGGGCGGGCGAATTGGTGCAGCCACGAAGACACTTGAAATTCCGATAAACTCATGACATCTTGTCGATGGTACTGTCACTTGAGTGTTTGCTGCGAAGCTTGCGGTGCTTTCGTCTTCTAACACTTGGCTCGGCTTCGTGTGATCCACCAGTAATGGGAGTTTTGGTCGATGTGAAACTGATCTCTCCAGGTGGGGGAAGTCTCAGAAATGGAGGACTGTGTGGTGTTTGTTTCTGTTGTGGCTCGTGATGTTGTTTTGCTCGTCGTTTCTTGCGCTTCCCTCCCTTAGGAGCCTTCGTGGGTTTCCCATCCGCTGCAAAAGTTGAGAGTGCCTGAATGAGACCTGCCATGCTTGTTGCTAGCACTTCCGGGTCATCGTAGCAGTGGGTCCAGCTCTCATCGTCTTCGTCGCCACCTTCCGTCTCATCTTGGTCAATAGTTGGTGACTTCCAAGTATTATCTGGAACAGCAACAGCATTTGATTCCTTGGTGATCCGATTGATGGAAGGCCAATGCTCCTTGGGTCGAAAGGCAGGCGCGTATTCCTGACTGGGTACTTGAACAACCCTGGGTAATGAAGACGTCGTGTCATTGCTCGCGTGGGAAAACTCTGCTTTGTAGTTTCCTGGCGAACGCGACGCGCGACGTAAAGCAGGATAAAAGTTAGACTCCCAGTTATCTGACACGTCCTGTGTAGGCAGCAGGCTGGATTGTCTCGTTTTCTTTTGCCGCTGGCGTCGCCAATGACGAGGAACCTCAGCCGCCGGTGCGTCTTTGCTGAGCAACCTCGTTTTTTGTCCTCCGCAATCGGGTTTGATGCTAAGTAGCGGCAGCGGTAATAGCGGATGAATCTTTTTGGGGGCTTCAACAGACCCAGCGGGGGCGGTCGAAGGCTCCGTGACGAGAGACAGTTTTTCCTGAAGCTGATCTCCAGGTGCAGAAGACGGAAGCCACTCATCAGGCCGTCGTCTTCGCATTGACTCAAGCTCATCCTGCTCATCGTCGGGGTCGACGTCGAAAGACGCCGAAACTACTGAGCCAATACACGATTTGCGCGGCACATTCGACGCCAGCGCCGCTGCGACGATCTTCATTCGGCGCTGGCGTCCGAGAGCAGCAGGTTCGTCACGCAAAAAGATCGTCCTAGGTGAAAGTTTAGGACTTGCGGACTCTTGTGTATCCTGAGGCTGGTTCCGCTTAAGCTTTCGCTGCGCATGAGCTTTGTTTTTGGACGAAGGTTCTTGTTGTTGGTTCTGCTTTGATGGAGGCTCAGCAGCCCTCTCGACCTCATTCTTCAAGGGCGGTCTAGTCTCACGGGGCTGTAGCCCTGAAGTCGAGAGAGATTTCTGGGGTTTTGGCTTGGTCGCGTATTTGCCTGTTAATTGAGGAACCCTGCGACGACCTCGACCCAGGAGTTCATCGTCAAAGTCTGCGGCCCCCCACCCGCAGATGGCATCTACATCATCGGCAAAGTCTTCGTCGGAGTCGCTCTCCATTACAGCGGGAAGCTCGACACGGCAATGGCAAGGAACTGCCTGCCTGTCGCTTTCACCATAGAGGAATCCGAGCCATGCTTCGTCTACAAATAGCGGGAGCAACATGCACAAACGAACAAAAGCCGATAAGAATGCACGCATATTAATACTTCAGTTGGTGGCCGACTTGACGTGATGTCTCCTGCATAATGATACCCGTCCAACGTGTCGTTGGCCGTAAATTGTGAGCCTGTCCACTTCCAGGGTCAGCTCAGGTCTCGGTCCTCTTTGTCCGCCGTCAGTTCCAGTTCCGGCGCAGACTCGGCTCTATTCAAGACTAGAGCCGCCGGGTGATCACCAAGTTCTTCCGAGTCGCTGGACGAGGGCTCGATCACGGGGCTGCGCGCGTCCATTTCGTCGGCATCGATGATCTCGAACGTAGCGGCCTTGTCTCGAGAGATGAACGGACGCAGCAGTCCGTCGCGAGTCTGCGCGCCCACGAACCAGCGTCGGTGGCGTAAGCTCTGCAGTTCTCCATCCCACCCCAGATCGAACTGGAACCAGCGCTTGAGCTGCATCGTCCGGCGTCGCGTGAGCTTCAGGCCGCTGGAACTCACGTACAGCACGTCCCCGGGCTTCTCGTAGTCCTCAAACTCCACCCGCACGCAGTTGTACGCCTGCACGCGGACCCCGAGTCTCAACGCCGTCGGTCTCTGGCGAAAGGCCCAGTCCCTCTCGCTCGGGTCGTCCTGCACTAGGTACAGCTCGTCTCCGAACCGTTTGGCCAGCTTCCCCGTGTCTTTCAGCCTCAGGTAGACGCGCTTGCCGGCGAGGTCTTCGAGCTTCCTGTTCTTCTCCTTGGCCCCTTCTCGGATGCCCTGCAGCTGCAGCTCGAGCCGGCCCAGCGTCTGCGTGGACTTGGCCGACGACGTCAAGAACGGCACCTTGGTCTCCGTCCTGGAAAGCACCTGCTTGGACCAGCCCACGCCCGTCGTGCACCACAGCGCGACGTGCTCGCAGTTGAGCGACAGGATGCTGAAGTGACCCTGGCCGAGTCCCAGCAGGAACCGGCAGCGCGCCAGCACCACGGGGGGCGCGTCGGCGTGCGTGCGGTGCACCTCGCCCAGCAGCGAGCTGGCTTCGGCCACCAGCGACGAGTTGTACTGCACGCGGCGCATGTCCGGCAGGTGGCGGCCGTTCAGGAACTCGGCGAGGCTTGTGAGCTGAAACTTCGAGTCCGCCTGCGACGCGAGCAGGCCCGACTTGCGGGACCAGACGTGGGCCACCGAGATGGCCTCGGCGCTCTCGCCGGCCGCGAACACGATGCCGTGGTGCGTGTACCGGAGCGGCCAGCGACTCGTGTCCCAGATGCAAATGTGGTCCGCCGGCCGCAGACTCGCCACGCGCTGCACCTCGCACGTGTTCATCTTGAGCGGCCGAGCCGACGAAGAGAAGAGAGGCGGCACTTTCAACTCTGGGGACGGAATCGGTCGTTGCTTGGCGCTGTCGGCAGTTCGTCTACCAACGACTCGGACAGGAGGAAACGCTGTTTGTGCTGTTTGTGTGTGTGTACGATTGTGGCGGAATCCTCTGCCGAGAGTACGAGAGACGCGTCGTAGGGAAGTTTTGATTGGTTTGGACCTGGCGGTAAGCACGGGCATTTTTCGCCTGTGTCGGGGGCCCACTTGAAGTGGCTGTGAAAGTCTCACGTGGCTCCACGAGTTCTGGCTGCCCTCGACTTTCTGGTTTGCAAAGCGCATCGTCGCGAGACTTTGAATCCTTTCAAGTGGTGTGACTCATTTGGCTGTTAGTTCTTCGACCAGAGGAGACGAACGCGAGTAGTGAAGAGCAGCACCTTACGCAGTTTTTTTTTTCTTAGCTTTATTTTACAAGGAGAATAGGTTTAAGCGTTTCTAATGCGATGATAGAGGTTTCATCGACACAACCTCTCGACCAGCTGAGAGTTCGAGGAGGCACCCGACGCTTCAGGAGCAGTTTCAAAACCTCTCGATAAGTGAGAGCAATACAATAAGGTTTATAGATGTCTTCAACAGCTATACTTTATATTTTTGTTATATCAGGATCAAATGATTTTCATTTGAAACCTATCGATCCTGAGCGAAAAACTACTAAGTATATTAGCATCACAGTCCTGAACGTATGTGTAAGTTCATCCTGAAAAACGGAAATGTTTGTAGTAAGGCTCCTTCAAGGGATCGTTGCTAAAAACATTCATTAATAATCGTGGATATTAATGGAGCTGAGAAAATGATGATAGTTATCTTGAAGGCTCAACTATACGAAGTAATTACTTGCCCGTGTGGTTCATCTACAAAAAGATGGAACTATGCTCACCATTGCCAAACCAAGAGACATAAAGCATGGATGAAATCCATGCCTAACTCGGACAATGGTCATCAGTGGAAATCTAAAACATTGAGCGAAATTACAAAAGTTAATGGAGTCCAGAATTGGATGAATCTGATATGGCTATCGAGGCAATAGAGCGATTTTTTTTATCAACAAGCCATAAAAAAATCAATCCATTCAATTAGACAATCAATTCGTCAATAGCTGCACAGAGCTTCGGTGCCTTTTCAGTAGCAAACTTGGAAGAACGTAGCCACTGTAGATATGTGTCATCAAGGCCAGACACCTGCTTGATAGTCTTACCTTTGTACTTACCAAAATTTAGTAGGTACGATCCGTCATCGGATCCATTTGCGAATTTACTCGCAAGAAATTTACCAATGTCAGAATCGGGATCCTCAAGTAGCATTCTTTGACTACGAAGCCAGTGACAGTAGCTGGGATCTTTATCAAATACTTCCTGAATAATGGAGCCTCTGTGCTTGCCGAACGAAATCTGTGTGGTCATGATATCTATATAGGTAGCACGATAATTCAATTATGTTCTATGCCATTTGAATTGGATGGCGAGGAAGCGACCGATCTCTGTGTCTTCGCTAAACAAGGAATGTTCGAACAACCAGCGACAGTAGTCGTGATCGACTCTATACACGCTGTAAATGCTTTTGCCGCAGTGTCTGCCGAGCTGGAGAATTGGACTCATGGGATCGAATCGCAAAATATATCATAACCACTATTTTTGTCCACGATACATATCATAATATGTTTCTTAAGCCGTAGTGAAGTCGAGAATCTCTCCGGTTAGTCTATCAAAGCTTAGTTCCTGCTCACTAATTACAAGTACGATCAGATTGACTCCCTGGCAACCAGCATTCACTCCCTGGATCTGGATCGACTGGGGTACATCACGCTCAGTCAAGCGGCTTACGTCGGCCACAAGAACACGGTTGGTTAACGACCACGTCTGGTAATCAAGAAGACCATTTCAAGTTCGGGAGTCAGATCGCCATTGATAGCACCAATCTTGGCAATCTCATTAGTGAAGTGATGAAAATCATAGTCATGGCTGAAATCAAACACCTGCTGCGAACCAATACGTACATTGAAGTAGCGAATCGACGAACCAGGCTGTACAGTCCACGGAGCGCTATCGAAAGGACTCTGGTATTCCTGAACGCTTGCCGTTGCGAAGCTACTGGTCTGCTCCGCAAACGGCAAGACCACAACGTATTTAGCATTCTTAACACTGACCGATAGCTGGAGGTCAAAGGAAGAGTTGAACTGATTCGATTGCTTACCAATGCCAGCGCGCTGATCGAATCGTTGAGCATACACGTCGTTGTATCGAACCTTCTTGACCGGCTTGGAAATAATTGCCTGAGGATTCTCTAGATGAACGAATGATACGTATAGACGAGAGGTCGTGAAAGGCATGTAGGTGCCATCAAGCGTAGGCTCTAGCGAATTCACCACGGCGCCCCAAGCAATGCTAATTCCAGCAGAAGCAGCAAGGACGCTAGCCATAGAGTTTCCAGCGCTAGAGGCCGAAGCCATGATAGGACATGTCTTTCCACTCGAAAGCGTAGTAGAGGTGAGGGACATCCCCTTGCCAGCATCAACGGCAACAACAGATGAGCCCTGGTTAACTCGGAAGCGGAGACGAATCTGGGGGTTGGCTAGGAGATCAAGCTCCTTGAAGATCGGATGAAGATCAGTCAGCTTAATCTTCAGCATGTAGTTCCACGTACCCATGCTAGCGCTAGCAGTAGCTGCTCCAGCAACAAATGCGCCGCGTGCAGTTTGATTCGCGATGTTGGTAGATGCAGCGGCTCCACCAAGCGAAGGCCACGATGTAGAGAAATCACTGTACGCGTTAGGAGGATTCGATAGAAGGCGCTTCACGTATCCTCAATTAGGGACGCTGGCGCCAGCCGAGGGACCGGTAGTAGCAAACGAAGATGAGAACGCAGCATTGTTTAAGTATCCATCGCCAGTCGTCGAGCTTGTAACAGAGGAATACGATGCTGACTGCGCAGCATCGGGGTAAAGGAACGCCCCCGCACCATGCTTCTCAACGTACTGAGGACTGTAACTGGTCTGAGCTCGAATGTTGTTCCAAAACATCTTGTAGTCGGCCATAGAGACAATGGTCTTGCCATTGAGGTCCAAAGACATGCTATCGATGACGTTCCAATTACCACACTTCTGAGTAGAGCAGAAACGATTAGCAGCAGCTGTCTGAGCAGTAGCTCCATTCTTCATCGAGACCTTGTATGGCAGCATGAGATACGCATCACGGAGGCAAGCGAGTCCTTCCGAGCCGTTGAGCTGAGACGTCGCGCCAATCGTGATAACACCATTCTGGTACGATCCCTGGTTGAGATCGATTACAAACGGCATCCGCTTGCCGGAGGAAACCTTGATCTCCGGGTCGCTCTTGAGCGAACTCTGGTACAAGTATTGATCGGATAGTTGCGTTTCGGACATCGTTGATTCTATATGGATCCTAATATAGTTTTGAGGAAATTAAATATTAGAGCGAAGCTCGAGAGGCGGAAGTCCGCGAGCAAGCTCATTATCTTCCTTATTAGAGCTCATGGCAAGTTTGATCAAGCCCATTACCAGCGATCATGCTCTTATCGCCCTTGCCGATCGATTAGGGGTACAACTGGATGATATCTACGAATCGAATGAAATAACCAAACCGATTCCGAAGAAAGGCACTTACTTGATTTTGTTGAGGGTTCCTAATCGCAATGTAGGCCATTGGGCCTGTGTGTTCGATGGTGAATACTTTGATTCAATGGGAGAGGGCCCGCTGATCAAATATGGTATCAAAAGATACAATAGCAAGCAATACCAGGGTACTTATGCGGACTATTGCGGACCATATTGTCTCCTATGGTTATACTCGAAGCAGTACAAAAAAACACAACTATTCAAAAATATGAAGGATCTTAATCTAACAATTCTGAATAAATTAAATTCAGATTTCTCTTATAACATCAATATATAATCATGACGTTCAAAGAACTAGCCGTTTCCGCGTCTGTTCCAGAGGCAAAGCTCAAGCGAGCCTTCAAGACCGGGACACTATCATTGACCAAAGATGAGCTAAGTGGTTCTGGGGCTACGCTCCATCTTCATCCTGAATCATATGCTAAAGCTCTTCGAGCGCGCAAATCAGGTAAACGAACGAGTTTAGCTATCACACACAAAGCGATCGGCTATCCGTTTAAGCACATGCAAGGAGGAGGCATGCACGGAGGTTCAATTTGGGGCAAGATTTGGGGAGGTATCAAATCCGCTTTCAAATTCGCTAAGAACTCAGGCATACTGTCTAGCGTAGCCGATGCTGCGGTACCAGCACTCACTGCTGCTCTAGGAGCACCGCAAGGAGCGATTCCTGCTCGTGCTGCCCTCAAGCATTGGGTTATACGATGACGCGGCGAAGCCGGTCCGGATGGGGTTTCACCCGCATCATTCAGAGACTGAAAAGGAGGGCGGAAGACTATCCATGAGTGATGTCAAGAACGGTGCTAAGCGCGCGCTAGCCTACACGAAACGGAAGGGCATTCTTACGGATGCCGGAGACGCCGGAGAATCGTACCTACTAAGCAAGGCAACGAAGCCGGAGCATGGAGATCTAATCAAATCCATTCGAGGCGAAGTCCGACGCAGATATGGCGTTGGGGTTGCCACTGCACCATCTCAAAAGGCGAAAAGGCCTGTCGAATTCGTTAAGGGCTCTCAGGCTGCAAAGGATCACATGGCTAAGCTGCATGCTATAAGAAGCAAGGGTAAGGCCGGAGGCAGTTTTCGGTTAAAACTTCATAAAACAAAAACAAATCAACAGGAGTCTTATTGTTTTGGGCGCAGCAGCAGCATAATCGACACCGACGTATCGCGGAACTTGACTTTTTGATCGTTCTGGTTGTATATACTGATGGCGATTGTCAATCGAGATCCGTTGTAGCAGTTCATCCAGGCGTACTGGGAAGGCTTGTAGGAGATTAGCTGACCAATAGCAGCATATCCGCGATCGAAAGCGCTGAGGATGTCTCCAGAAACAACATAATCGTTCTTGATCAGATCACAACGAACGATGTAGGAACTCGTTGGATGGATTTGAGGAATACCGTTGGAGAGCTAAGCACTTGAAACCGTTGCAGGTGCTGCTGGATAGGTTCCTAACGCGAGGCCAACGACAGAACCAAACGAGGCATTATCGATGATTACTCGAGGAACTCGCGTGGTTGTGGGCAAACCAGTCCCTCCAGTCGAATACAGTCCGGTAGCAGGTCTGGTCCATGTGCCGCCTGTAGATGGCAAAGCCGTTGGTGTTGCTGAGAAGTCAAATTGGGCCGCGTAATAGACACTGGTTTCAGTAAGCTGGATATAGAAAACGTTTTCACCTGATGGATTGATTAGATACGCCCCTGCGGCTACGAGAGCAGCTTGGATGCTTCGATTCATATCCGTGTAGCTGTAATACCCATCGGCGAGGTTAATACTAATCGTTGAGGTTGTAGCAGCTGTTGGAACTTCGATCTTGAATGTATTGTTCATGAATTGAATGCTATCGATGTTGTATTCGCTGTTGTAGAGTGTGATGGATTAAATGGCGCATGCTACATCACGGAAATCTGCTGCCGAGCCAGGAAACGAATAGCGCCATGTGGAGTTGTATCCATCTTGCACGAGATTAGTTGAATCGATCTTCAAAAAGCTAGCCATCTTAATAGTATATGATTACAGTCAAAGTCGTGTCTGATATTTATTCGTAATCATCAGTCTGAATTCGACAATCGAAATTGAATCTGATTTGACCCTTGACTGAGTCAATCAGGAGCATTTGTCCTTTTCTCTCCGTGGTCTTATTGTAGTAGTAGACGATCGATCGGTCATCAACGCCTTTGATATTGAAATCACGAACGACCATCTACAAATCTCGCTTCGAATTCGCCTTTAGAATCGCGACATACTCTGAATTCAGTCGGATCATCTTATCAGTGGCAAAATAGCTGTGGCTAAGGAAAATGGTACTCAGCTTAAAATGTCTCCCACGAGTGAAATAATGAGAGAAGATGTTCTTCTGGAGTAGCTTATCGTTGCTGTAGTCGTCAATGATGATAAGCTCAGGTTTGTTAGAACTCATAGGAGTACGTCGGCCTTGATCAACGGTCGGAGGCGTATCTGGGTCAGCGAATGTAATAAAACCTTCCAGCTTGTCTTTAAGATACTCATACAACTCCTGATGAGGATTACGCGCGATAATCGTTAGGTGAGCAAATACATGTGGAGAGTGTTTGAGGATGAACATGCAGAGATTGTTCTTGCCGCTGAAGCTGGGACCAAGCACAACCATTCTAAATTGAGCTTTGATATCCAGCCCAGGTATCTCGCCCATACCAGCTGACTTGAACTTTTTCGGGAGCGAAGCACCAAAATCTGGAATGGAACTCATGATGAAAATAGTTCGATCTATATAGATCAAGACAAAACATGAGCGGATTCAGCTATCCTCATCCAATATTCAGATCTCCTATCTATAACCCTGCATTCTATCTCTCGTTGGATGCCAGTGGGTACTTGACTTATGATTACGCCCAGACGCTATATCTTGGCAGGAACGACTATCGTCTAACTTATATCACAGGCATTACTCCTGGCACAGCGACTCCTGGGGTAGCGCTTGCAATAGGTAGTGATGGCGGATTGAGTGGGCTTGGAGCTGTCAGCTGCTCTAGCTTGACTGTAGATGGTTCATCAATTGTATCAGCGCCAGCGTACGTACAATCAATCACGCCTGGTTCGGCGGCTAACAGCAAAGCCTTAGTTCTCGATAGATCAGGAACGATTGGAACTATCGCATCTCTCACGGCCACATCGATCACTGGAACGCTTCAAACAGCAGCTCAAACCAATATCACATCCGTGGGAGCGCTCACGGCTCTAACCATTGGAGGCAATCTCTCCTTCACGGGTGCCTCGCGTTCACTGACTGGATTATCGTATCTATCGGCAACATCGCTTACAGGCAGGCTGCAGACTGCGGCTCAAACAAATATCACATCGCTGGGTACGCTTACAGGTCTTACTATCGAATCGCGTCAATCGATCCCGTTGTCTTCGCTTGGTTCATTCGGTAGCTTCATCGCTTGGGCAAGCGTTGCAACAGGAGCTATCGTCGAAGGGGCAAACGCTCAACAGGCACTTAATATATCGTCGGCGTCGTCCATAAGAAACGTTGCCGTGGACATGTAACTTGGGGCAGGTCGTCCTCATTGGGCGAACGTTGCGCGTAATACACGTATATCGTCGTCGACGTTAGGCAAAGGTTCAACTGGCACGGAGTACATGTATATCGTCGTCGGAGTCCGTATGAAACATTGCAAAATGTACGTAATAATTTATACCGGGTCGTGGTCCGCATAAATATATTGCTGCGGGTCAGTATTAACTTGAGACAGGCAGTAGTAATCACAGGTCGTCGTCGGTGGGGACGGCTCGGTAGCTTTTTAGACAGTCGGATACGTACGTTGTGGACCACCCAAATAACGCGATGCACGCGTATGACCGATGTAATTGACGCTATGAAGTTGGACGATTGATGAACTCAGACGATTGATGCGATGTATCATGACGATTGACGCGATGTACGAAGACGATAGACGCGATACACTCGCACAATTAATGTAAAATACTCGGTTGATAGACGCGATGTACTCAGACAATAGACGCGATGCACCCTGACGATTGACGCGATGAATTCGACCGATTGTCACGATGTACTCGATGCTCACGCGCGATTGGTGGGATGTCCTGGGACGGTTGACACGAAGTACTCGGACACTTTAACACGAAGTACTGGGACGATTGATACGAAGTACTGGGACGATTGATACGATGTACGCGGACGATTGCCACGATATACGCAGACGATTGACACGATATACGCTGGATGAACTCGAACGAAGGCCGATCAACACGATATAGCAATACACTACCGGCGCATTGGTGCAGTGGTTCCCCCCCCCATGATATCTGCCGAACGTGGAAGAGCACGACAACGACTCCGATCAGGATAGCGCTGACGATGACTCCGATGATGATGACAATGGCGACGACGGTGATGACAACGATGACGCTGATAATGATGACGACGGTGACAACGACAACGATGAATACGATCAAGACGGTGACGACGAGTACGATTATGAATGCTACGACTACTACTACGACTATGACATACATGATGATGATAACGACTACGACTACTACTTCTATGACGACGAAGACAACTACGCAGACGACTACACTGATTACTTTTACGATATGTTTTTCAGTTTTGACCCCACCGAGCGTAGCTAAGGTGGTAGTTAAGCGAGCTGGGACAGCGTGCGCAGTGGGTTGGGACCTCGCATTGTCCCCACCAGCTGTATGTCGCGCATTCGAGAGTTACTACCCGATCTAAGATCAAGGTGCTGATTTTTATATCCGGAGGTAGAGGATGACGACAGAGTGTACACCGCGAATATTGTGTACAGGCAGACCTTTGACATGTAGGAGGAGGAAAGGAGTACTTGCATATGCATAACGTTGAAAATTCAGATTTAACAAAATTTAATTTGAGATTACGTGTTAAGCTTTCCGCCGGGCGAAGCGAGGCGTGCCCCACACTTCAACGTAGCACGCGTGGTAGAGAAAAAATATGCCCGCCGAAGCGAAGCGGAGGCGGGCAGGCCCACATACTGGGACAAACCATGTCACCACCGCCGCGTAGCGGCGGCGAAAGCAAGTATATATATAAGCCAACATGTTTCCGATGGATATCGAATATGTTGATTACGATCCATGCGATGGCGCGGGAGTCTATGATAACAGTCTTGATGAAGAGGATGCTGAGAAGGTATCAAAAACAGATGCAGAGCTAAGGAGACGAGCTCAGATAGCGAGAATTGAGCTTGCGCGATTGAGGAGACGCTCAGACGAATGGAGTTCGAGGTCGAAGACCCTCGGATCGAGTTCTGAGAGCCCTTCTCCCGCGGGCTAGCGTCTGCGACACTACCCCTTGTATTGCCACCTCCTCCACCAGTCAGATGTCCGTCTTTCTCGAAGCTCAATATTTGACCGCCCAGTACTCGTTCTCGAGTGTTGATCTCTTGTTCTTATTAATCAATCGTAAATTATCATGTGGCTCCCAGCTGTCGAGTTCTCTCCCAACCCACTCAACCCAATATTTGTACTTCCCATTTCGCATCTTTTTGTGGTCTAATATCTTCTCCGCCTCAATAATATCGTTCCTATTGATTGTTGTCTCCAATTGCACCATTTTGAGATCATTCGGAGCCTTGTAGAGGGTGTGCCCATTTTTAGATTTAATCTGAACCCGATATCATCCATTCCAACGACTGAATATACAGTCTTGCCCCAGCGAGCTGCCCCTTATAAAATGTTTGCTTCTTGAGTCGATATAACACATTTGAACCAACCTCAAACTCGGTTTCAACCTTGTCTGCTTCCTCTCGGATATGATTCAGCTCTGACCCCATGACCTTACCTTTTGCCTCGTTTGGGGTCATACCAATAGGTCTATGGGTAGTGCTATTATAGTTGTCGATTAGGTCAGCGATGAGTTTCTGGGTAATCGTTTTTGGATCTACCTTAGTTAGTCGCTGCTTCAGCATTCTGTTGAAGCGTTCAATCTTACCCATCATTCCGTGGTCTCCTGGCTCGTTGTTGTAATGGTCGATTTTCTTGGATTTGAAGAATGCTTGAGCGTCCTTGTTCATGAACTCGTTGCCATTGTCGCTCGTGAGAATATCTACTTTTTGTTGGCGAACGAATGCTTTGATTGCAGTCAAAACAACCATGCAGACTTATTTTTAAGTAGTTTAGCGTACCCAAGTCGTGAGTTGATATTGATGCATGTCAATATTGGTCGCTTCTTTCAGAAACCGAGATCCATCTGCCACGGGTTTGGATTATGAGAGGTGATTTTGAACCCATCGTACTGCTTTTTCTGTTCCTGGAATCGTTGAATGTCTGACTGAGTCGCATACCATTCCTTCACTGTTTTAAGTGTTAGTTTTGGGTCTAACTCTCTCGCCTTCTCATATAGAGCTCGAGCAGCAACATACCCTGTTTTAGGCTCGTAATATAGTTTCTTCAGGAGCTCCGCCATGACTATGCTATAGTCCATAAAAATGATCAATCTAAATTAGCGAGGCTAAACGAACTCGTTGGCGCGAGTCGAAGAGTCCGCCTGGACCCCTCTGGAGGAGAGGCAGGCTCTCAGGACTTTGTTTAAATATTGAGCGGGATTGTGGATATCCCATCTGAGAGTACTTGTCGCTTATCGTAGTAGTAATTGAGGGCGATTTTTCTCTGGGTGTATGCAATAATCGATTTGGACTCCTTGCTGATGCGGAAGCCCTTGTTAGTACCCTGAAGCGTGATACGATCGCGAACAACAGTCTCGAACCCATCTGGATTGAGTACATCCTTATTGCGACCTCGACCTTGCTGTACTCTCTTCGCACTGACTTTGGTCTTGTACTCAGAGTCAGGCAGATAGCAGATGTAGTTCTTGCTTGATAATGATACCATCGCATCACCAGACCACTCATTCTTAAACAACCCAGGCGTGCGGCGATCAAATTTAGCTACCTCATTGTTGTAATCACGCGGAAACCACTCGTACTTGTGCTGCTTGAAGTGCTCACGTAGCTCAGGTTTAATACAATCTCGGAACGGATTATCACAGCTGAAAGAGATGTAGGCACTGTCAGTGTCCATTTCTTGGTACTGGAAATCGCTGCGATCGAAGTAGAAGTCAATACAGTCGTAGTAAAACTGCAGCATTCTCAGCTTGGTAAGCTTATAGATTGCAATGCTCAGATGGATCGGGTTTTTGTTCTTAATTCGCCGCTTTTTCATGGTGATCTCGGCAGCATCATTCAACTCATCAAGCCCGTGAAACGTGAAGTGTTCGATACGTGATTTAATTATGGCATCGTCTGACTCGTACATGATCTCCTTGTGCTTAGTCATATCCATACCAGATCGCCCGAAAGCACTGTTGCCAACTAGTTTCATCATCTCAGCAATCATGGCCCTTGACTTATCCGTATCACCCTCCCGTCGTGCGTTCGACACAGCATCCATAAATGGGGAGTAAAATGCTTTATGAGAGCTTGCCTTGATAAAGTTGTAGGTCTTAGTGATCTCCATTACGTGAGCAAGGTACCACTTGAGCAACGAAGCGTAAATTAGGATTTTTTTCTCCGAAGTAGCTTCCAATTAACTTGCGAGCAGAATTTGCGCGGCCTGATTCACGAGATTGATTGTATTCATACATGTGGGCGCCAATGGTGCTTTGGTTCTCACAGTCGATAAGCGTATTCTTGAAAATAGGTGTCATCTCACTGAAATATTTCTTAAGGTGCTCTGGCGTCCGAATATCACACTCAAGGAAGCCAAAGATCTTGTCGTTCTTGATATCGTCGATGATACCATCATAAGTCTCGACGGTGGTCAATCGCCTGCATGGCATATCATTACCAAGTGCCCATATATATAGAGCGTTAGCATCGTACCCAATGATTTTCTTACACATCTTGCCAACCCGAATCTTGGTCTCGTTGCGCTTAGCGTAGCGGTTGAAAATGATTGATGGACCTCCAGCAATGTTGGCTTTCATCTTACGATAGATCTCCGATTCCTCCTTGTCAATGCTATAAACGAGTCGGTCTGAGTTGAATTCAAGTAGCTCTTTGTATCGGAATCCGCTGAGCGACATGTCCTTCCGCGCGGCATTGCATTCGATGCAGCTGATCAGAATGTTGCCATCAGTATGACCTAGCTTGTTATTGACACGGTCGGCTGATGCTGTATCTGTGGACAATTGACAGTAGCAAAGACCGCATAAGTACTTCTATCGCTTGAGTAAATCATTCAGATGCTCGATAGTCATGTCGTACTCACGACCAGCATCCGCATCCTGGCTTCTGTATCCACCCATGCGCTTAGCAGGAAATCTGAATGCTTTAGCCTGCTTCCGGCTCTGTTTTTGGAGATTGTTGAAGCAAGTCTGGTACATGACCTTCTCACTTAGTCCAGGGAGAGAGACACCGTCGGCAAACATATCCAGCTCGAACCCCTTGAACAGCTCCCGCTGGGCCTTAATAGCCTTGATGAATGGGACCACGTCCAGATTATTGTACCAGATAAGCAGGTCTTTGATCGACTTCATCCCATAATGCCCCCAAACAAACTTTACTCGCGCGTAAACGAAGCGCACTGTCGAACGCTGATTTGGGAGGGATGTAGATTTGGGAGGGATGTTGGTCGCGAGCCCCTTACCAAGACCACATAGACAACGAATCTTGTCATCACACTTGCATCCACCGAGATATGTAGTAAGATACTTGTCATAGCTTGTACCAGTCGGAACGTAGTTGGTAATATCGAGCATTTGCATATCATCGGTAACGATGCACATGTAGCTATGGTTCTTGATAACGGATTTGATGTTTTTGGTGCCGATAACAGCAAACACACCGTTCTTGATGAGGTTGATATCGTAGCGCCCGCTGTTGAACCCAAATACCGGTACTTGATCGAGCTGCTGCTTGAGTTTAGCATAATCCGTCCTCTGCTTACCAAAACCAATGATACTATAGAAATCGAAGAAGCTGGAATATTTGGCTTCCCGAATCAACTGTCCACAACTGACATCCTATAGGTCTTACCAAGATTGACACCTGGAATCTCCATACCTGTTAATCCGTGGGCGGTGATGATCGTACGGAGCAGCGACTCATACTTGGATACGTTGTATCGCTGGATCTTCGATCCCACGTCGCCAATGTATTTGAACATATCCGTAAGCAAAGCCTTCGGATCATCATTTACAAAGCAACACACCTCCTCAGTTAAGCTATCCGCTACCGATACTGATACCGGAATGCGGTCGGCTTAAGAATGGCCTCGAAATCATAAACGACGAAATGGTCAATATATTGATCCATCTCCTTGATCGAGTACTTTGAGAGCAATGATTTAATAGTGTTCTGAACTGGTTTGTAGATAGTTGGTTGAGCTGGGAAGCTTTCGATATTTACGACCTCACGCATATGTTTCTTGTAGTTTTTGAGCTTGTCTGAGCTAACGAATACCATTTCACACTTGGGACACTGATACTTACTCTGGAGCATGTCTAGGTTGGTGATGTAGAGCGTGATTTTCATGGGAGAGAATGTTGATCGCCTCATACGTCTTGTCCAATGGACGAATGCATTCAACCTCCCGAGAAGCCACATCCATCATATAGGCGTTGATGCTAAGCTGAAAACAATCCTCCACCTCATCGAGCTGAAGAAGATCGATCGGTTTGAAATTACGGAACAGACTCAGTGTATAACTAACACCCATGAAAGAGCAGTAGCGCTTGAACGCCGCCTTCACCAGAGCCTGAATGAATATTGGGTCTTTCTTAGTACCAGACTGATTGTGGTAAGCAATGCAGTGGAAAACACATTTGTTGTTCGTTTCCGGAAAGTTAATGACATGCTTGTTATCGCGGATGATCTTGGGGATGACAGCATCGCTATCGCCAAGGGCATGATCGCGATGTAAATGAAAATTTTAAATCCAGTTATTGCCTTAAGCTTATATCCACTCGAAGGGTAGTTGAGCTTGTCGGCTAACTCCATCGACCGAATCTCGGAAATGATCTTCTTACGAATCTCTGCCTTGCTATTGATGGGAACCGGTCTCGCGAATACAGACATGTTAGCAATGTTTGGATGCCAGTATTTACCAAAACTATTGCTTATTAGATCATATCCTAGAGCGATATTGACCTTGAAAGCAATCTTCTGCTTGCGAGAACGTTCTCAAGTTTGTCATATAACTCCGAGGCCTGGATACCCTCGTATAGGTGAGACTCCATGTTCTTTCCGTTGTAGAAACGGTACTTAGGGTCAGCCTTATAGTCAGCCGACATGTGTTTCTCTAGTTTATCGATAGAGAATTTGTACTGCTTAACTACGAGTTTCCGATATTTAGGGTGGGAAATGTTGCTAATATATACCATCTTACCGGTTTTACCCCGAACTTTGACTCGGTAGCTGCTCCCCCATTTAATAGCTCGAATGTTTAATATATTTAATCCCTCAAGTTCGTAGGCAAACATACTAGCTATATATTCGTTGGTTATATTATTCTCTGTGTGATTGACTTTATATGACTATACCTTTGTATCAGGATGCACTTTGTATTTAACCCACATAGATATTTTTGAATTAATTAATTCATAGATACTTGCTGTAAGAATCGTCGCATCTCTTAAGTCACATGAAATACCTCTCATCATTGGCCTTGACCCACTCGCAAGTCTTATGAGTGATATTGGCCAAGGGCATCGGCTAAAATCTTTAGCGTGCTATAATCAGCCATTATATATATATATATATATATATGGCTTGACTTTTTATCAGAGGAAAAAAGTTATTTAATTAGTTAAGTTCGGTTTCGAATGGGTTAAGTTCGCTTTTCGGCTTCTGCTTGCGGGAACGAATCTGATCACGGTTCTTGTCATCGTACCCCTTTTGATAAGTCAGACGGGCTTCGCGCGTACGCAGGTAGTAGTGTTTCTGCGCCGCCTTGATGTGCTCTTTGTTAGCCTGGTATTGTTCAGGAGAGTAAGTCATCTTTGTATATTACTAACTTTATATTTATCAGAAGTAAAAAAATCATAAAGCCTAGTAGTTTGTGAAAGATAAAATCGAATGAGCTAAGCTCGAGTTGAGTGTAAGGTTCGCTTTCGTTTTCGTTAAGCTTTCCGCTGGCAGCGCCGGTGTTATATATAATAGCATTGGAAAAAAACAAGCATTTGCTAATCGAACGCACTGCAAGATCATGTGTTCGCTTGGCAGCGCCGGTGTTATATATAATAGCATTGCAAAAAAACAAGCATTTGCCAATCAAACGCACTGCAAGATCATGGATGTGTTCGCTTACGAGACTGAGTTCGACTCTGACGCGTGCTTCGACTCTGATCACCCTGCTGCAACTCGCGCGCAGCTTCCTGTTCGCGATTTGCTGCTTCTTGAAGCTCCAACAGATCGCGTAAAGCTTCCTCTGCGCTTGGTCGTGATGCTGGGTCCTTCGTAATCAACAACCTGTAGAATGACGATCTGTCAGCGAGGTCCCACCATTTAACCCCGCTCGTTTCAATCAAGTATCCTNGCAAAAAACAAGCATTTGCTAATCGAACGCACTGCAAGATCATGGATGTGTTCGCTTACGAGACTGCGTTCGACTCTGACGCGTGCTTCGACTCTGATCACCCTGCTGCAACTCGCGCGCAGCTTCCAGTTCGCGATTTGCTGCTTCTTGAAGCTCCACCAGATCGCGTAAAGCTTCCTCTGCGCTTGGTCGTGAGCTGGGTCCTTCGTAATCAACAACCTGTAGAATGACGATCTGTCAGCGAGGTCCCACCATTTAACCCCGCTCGTTTCAATCAAGTATCCTATTGCCCAAATGTCGACAGCAGTCGTGTGGACGCCAT
>JAGDFM010000379.1:21867-40066 GCA_019155715.1 Phytophthora pseudosyringae
GCAGGTTAGATGGTCTCGCCATCGTTCCGCGAGGCTCAAACGCTGCTGTCCTCTTTTGTTCACGCAGTTCTGTGAGACGATCAACATTTGAAACACCAGCTCGATCCATAGCACCATACACTTGACTCAGACGGTCAAAACAGCCAGTATCCGGAAAAACTTTCTCAACAAACGTTGGGAACAGACGCACAATAACACCACTCGCACGCGTAATGACCCTGAACTCATCTTTTCCAGATGCTGGACAAGCTTCTACAATGGCTGGGAAAAGCAACGACAAATTCAAAATCGCGAGAACGGCTTCGAACTGGTGCTCTTTAAGTTCCAAGTTGAAGGTNGCAGGTTAGATGGTCTCGCCATCGTTCCGCGAGGCTCAAACGCTGCTGTCCTCTTTTGTTCACGCAGTTCTGTGAGACGATCAACATTTGAAACACCAGCTCGATCCATAGCACCATACACTTGACTAAGACGGTCAAAACAGCCAGTATCCGGAAAAACTTTCTCAACAAACGTTGGGAACAGACGCACAATAACACCACTCGCACGCGTAATGACCCTGAACTCACCTTTTCCAGATGCTGGACAAGCTTCTACAATGGCTGGGAAAAGCAACGACAAATTCAAAATCGCGAGAACGGCTTCGAACTGATGCTCTCTAAGTTCGAAGTTGAAGGTTTGAATAGGGGTCTTTGTCACGACTCCATTCAGAGGATGCAACGCAACCAAGTCGATCTTGAAGCCCGACGCAGCGCAGCCAAACACGTACGGCACACTTCCATATGTCCATACAAGTTTCGATCGAAGCTCCTCGACCGCCACTTTGATGTTGACATCAGGTGATTTCTCCTCGCCACGAAAAACGCAAACATCATCCAAGATNCTGGGAAAAGCAACGACAAATTCAAAATCGCGAGAACGGCTTCGAACTGGTGCTCTTTAAGTTCCAAGTTGAAGGTTTGAATAGGGGTCTTTGTCACGACTCCATTCAGAGGATGCAACGCAACCAAGTCGATCTTGTAGCCCGACGCAGCGTAGCCAAACACGTACGGCACACTTCCATATGTCCATACAAGTTTCGATCGAAGCTCCTCGACCGCCACTTTGATGTTGACATCAGGTGATTTCTCCTCGCCACGAAAAACGCAAACATCATCCAAGATAAATAAAAAGTCAGGACGCTTTGTTCCAGTCGATGAGCTGCTGCATGAGTCGCGGTCGATGCGTGCTCGAGTAAAAATAAGTTCGAGAACGTTGCGAAACACTAAATCCCATGCACAAATGAACGAGCTCTCTGTATGTCCACNCGCTTTGTTCCAGTCGATGAGCTGCTGCATGAGTCGCGGTCGATGCGTGCTCGAGTAAAAATAAGTTCGAGAACGTTGCGAAACACTAAATCCCATGCACAAATGAACGAGCTCTCTGTATGTCCACTGCGAAGCGGTCTCAGCACGCGCTTGCCAAAGATCAAGCTTTTTAACTCCATGCATGGGGCCGCATTGTCTACCTCGAACATCTTCGCTTGCACTTCATGTTTGAGCGACCATTTATCCAACCAGTCTTCCTTAGCTCGAATCTTCACAGGGAGAGGTTGTTTGACGAAGCTCTCCAAACTTCCAACAAATGGCATCGAGTCAAAATCAATTCTCTTGAGGAGAAATTCTGCCATCCATTGGTCCGAGCTATCGCGTGGTTTCGGCCGATTGTCTGCCATTTTCTCAGGAACCACCACCAGCACGTGA
Source organism: Phytophthora pseudosyringae (assembly GCA_019155715.1). NCBI lineage: Eukaryota > Oomycota > Peronosporomycetes > Peronosporales > Peronosporaceae > Phytophthora > Phytophthora pseudosyringae. The sequence continues at coordinate 23,607 of JAGDFM010000379.1, forward strand.
ATTTGTTTCGTTTTTGGATTCTCCATATCTGCAAGGAACTCGGCAATCGGATCCTCCCCCTGCAGCTCTAGGTCTTCGCTTGTTAGCGTTTCGATGAGAGGAGTCTTCTGACCCTTCTTCAGCATTTTCACGTCTTGAGTGCGATTCGACAGCCACGCGCCGCCCTTCTTCGCCAGGAAGAGCTGCAGCTTGTCTGCTTCACCCTTGACCGTGTCATGCTTCTTCGCCTTGATCGCGTCCTTCAAGTGGCCCACCGACTGACTCGTGTCGATGTCCACTGGGAACACGCTCCCCGCCGCACCAACGACAGCACAGAACAGAGTCACCATCTTTCCTCGAGCCGGCAGATTCTGGAATGAGGAAGAAGGGGGAGAGAATTTTTGGACGTATTTAAGCGGAAATGAAGGCGTGTCACATAGACTTCCAACCAATGGTGAGACGCGCTGCTCTGAACTATTCCTTGCGGTAAAAATATGCCGGCGTAATTTTCTATTGCATTTATCAATGTATAGTTTGAATGTTGTTGGTTGAGCGGTTCTAAAACTACCCTAAGATCCAAAAGACGTTGCTTTCACTCTCAGGTTGTCGAGAGGTGTCTCGTTGAAACCACCGGCTGTCGCTTCTAAGGAGACGAGAGCATTTAAAACTACTTTCTGAAGTGGTGGCGCTTTCTCTCGTCCTAAGGTGGTCGAGAGGTTGTGTCATCAAAGTCGTAGCATCGCATTAGAAACGGTTAGCCCTATTCTCCTTGTTAAATAAAGCTAAGAAAAAAAACTGCCGGTGTAATGTGCTGGCTATTACTACTGACGTTGTTGCGGGAATTTTAGCAGCTGTACTTGGCGCTCGTGGGAAACCTTCGTCGCTGTCAAGTAGTAAGCTCGTCGGTGACAGGCAGCTCACTTCCAGAATGCTGGCAGTTTCTTCGAAGAAATCGGCATCCGAAAACATGTCCGTGTCTAGCGTTGGCTCCATACTCGCTTGATTTTACCGATTATGGCTGGTTGACAAACCAGGGCCTCTCTTGCCATAGTACATGTACCGCGTTGAGTGAGAGCTGGTAATTTTAGACGTGAGCACATCTCTCTTCCGCTCACAGAAAATGCTACGCCCAAATCAGCTGTGAATGAACCTGGCTAGAGATCCTGTAGATTGTGCCACCGACAAAGGTGCCTTGGTTCTTGAGCCTCGGTTGTTGGGTGGCTCTAGGGTGAAGGTGGCACACCGGGTTGGACTGGTAACGCTCAAATTCGTCGGCGGCAAACAACCTTAATCCTCTTAATCCCTAGGTTGCAATTCACTACATGATATCACCAATGTGTTGCAGCGTGAGGGTCAGTGATTAGTTCACGCCCGTAATACTACGTGTGCACCTTCACTTAATTTCGCTCGGTCTTGAAATCTTGGATCACTCGTCTTGAGTTCGGTCACTTCCCATTTCTTCGCCTACCAAGGAATTATGCAAACTACACTCCACCCTCTGGGCATCTGCACACTGAGTGACCGTGTGATCGGTAGCGTGGTGCAACGCACTTTGCCTTATCACCAGCGATTTCTCAACGAAAGCGTCGACCCCCACGACAACCGGCAACACCCAAGCCTGTACTCACCAGAGCCTTTGTGCTCGACGCGCAAAAACTTGGACGAAGTTGATGGACACAGCTCAACTTTTATGGGTCCATGCGACCAAAAATCATCTCCCAGACTTCGCGTCTCCAAGCGAAGCCATTTCCCTGGTCATCAAAGGCAGAAGGAGGTAGGAGGCTACGCTACTACGGTTGAGCGCCGCCGAGAATATTACCGGACAAAGCAGCAACGATACCGAGAAAGACAACGAAAACGTGAGGTGCTGCTCGAGAAAAAGCTGAGCAGCTACAACAAGAAACGACTCTACTCAGGCAGCACCGTGATCGACTCACATTCCAAGTGCCTCGAAGTCTGACAGTTTGGATCGCTGCTACCGAGTATTTCCGCATCTTTCGCCGCGGCATCTCCACTCGAGAAGACGCTCATCCCAACGATCTCGACTTCCTACGCGCAACGATGGCTCCTGACATTTCGCTTCGCATCTGAAGCGGTGTCGACGCCCTGGTGAAGCATTGGGGCCTCTTCACGCAGTGGTTTCCAGACGTTCATGTTGAGCTGAAGCAGCTAAACGAACTCACGGAGCACTCGCTGGTCGCATTTACTGCCACCAGTTTCACCATGTCAGCAGATTCACTGCTGGGTGTGTTCCCACACCTGTTCAAAGGCGAAGGAGGAAGTCGTTGCGCACGCGTTGCTGCTAAATTACGCGACCAGCAACTTGTTCTACGAGGTGCAGTCCGCTTTGATTAGGATGATGAGAGCAAGCAAGTCGTCTGCCTCCAAAACCAAGTGGATGTGATGTCTGCCATGGTGAAATTGCTGGGTAATCTGGAGGATGTCGCGCTAGTGTTCAGTGGAGCGCTCATAACACCAGAGTGCAATCTATGCGACGAAGGTTCTGGTTAGTGCTGTTCTTCTGTAGAATACGAAACACTGTAAATCATTCCTCATAACTACGATTCAACCAGACCATATTGAAGAGATTGCGATGGCAGCGCTTCAGGTGCCATTTCAGATAGCTGTGGTAAAATCGACTGTACATCCTAACTTCACGAACAGATTGACAGTGTAGAAATACGGTGCGTTGAAAGGGTCGGGTACAGAACTTTTTTCAAAATGTTTGGCAGCGATCTCTCTTCGCTGCCTCAATAGTGTCGCAGTCGCCGTTTCCGTGGTTGGGTTCTTCAACCTTTCGCAAGTGAACATTATGGTGGCCTTCCGGTAGGGACGAGCCACGTGAGTTTCAGATCCTAGGCTTGCAATGACAGCATCGAAGTATATGGTGACAGTATAAACAGAAGCGAAGCAAAAAGCATTCCACAAACGACGATAATACACAGATGAAATCAATTCGACCACTCGATGCATTCCAGGCTAAAGAGGGAAGGCAATCCACAGCGAACTATTTCGAGGCACATGGTTCGGTCGTTAGCTTCACGTCGCCTGGAACCACACTGAGAAGCATTACGCTCACCACGGACAAGTGCCAGGATGAGCTTCCTGGATCGATTCCACGGGAAAATTACAACGGTGACGGCGCAAGGTCACCTTAAGAAGGCAGATGGGAGTGAGGAGATTCGCGTCGGTGCGCCCAAGCGCAGAGCACAACCACACCAACAACAGCAGCAGCAAAAGTCATCGCAGCAGCGTCTCGTCGGAAACAACAACAGCCATCACGATGGTCAGACCATGTTGAAGCAGCCCACAAAAGTGCAAGTACGTGTAGATCACGGCCGAGCTGCTGGCAGTCAGGCTGCACCTCCATCTCTAATTCAAACTCAGCGTTCTCCGCTGAAAAATCCTCCGCAGGAGTTCCCAGTAGTGTCTCCAAGGGGGAAAGCGAACAGCTACCAACCCAAGAGTGCTCGTGGGGCAGCTGACCACGAGTACTACGAACCAACTCGTATGCCAGGCCGCGTTCGAGACGACTACGCGGATGTGCAGCCTCCACGCCAAGCCCCATCTATCAGATCTCCCGACCGCAACGCCAAGAATGCACCAACGCAAGACCCACCCAAGGAATGCCGCTCACCGAGGGAGATCAACGAAAACCGCGTCGTCACCGGTCAAGATCAGCTGGCCTTCAGTCGCAAGGCACGGTCCGTTCCGTATGAACCTTGTAAGCTGGCGCAGTACAAGAAAGAAAAACCGGACGGATACTATGAACTAGGAAAGCTGCAGCCGGACCTGAACACCGACGAGTTGGTGGAGAAGCGTGCGCAGAAGGAGCGCATCAAGGCTTTCTCGCAGAATCTACGAACAATCAACAAGAACGCACAGGCCAAGAAACCTGCTGAAGCGAGTAAAGATTCGGCAGCCGCTGCAAAACCCAAGTCGACTCGAGAAAAAGGGCTGGCGTTCGCAAAGCGTGTGGCGAAACCACGACTTTCCCAGCGATCCGACTCAGCGGAAGGCGACATCGCGACTGTGAGCTCGAGGTCCCCACGCACGCAGATTCCGAAGCCGAAGAATCCGAACGTAGTCATCGACGACGACTCGGACTCGGACGAGCTCAACGCCGAGCTGCTGCAGCTGCAGCAGCGCCACGAAGCCTCTCGCGCTGAGGTCGAAGCTCTTGTTGGGTCAGTGTAACCCATCTGTTGCACCTTTTTCTTCTAGCAACAACAATATATCTCCAACTTTCACGGAAACTCTCCATATTTCCCCCACACACATTACCCCCACGCCTGCGTGAGACTGTAGTTGAGCACCAGCACGTCTCCAACCTGAAAGCTCTGCACAACACACAGAAACTAAGCCCCAAATCTTGTGCAACTTGACGACGCCACAGTCCTCGCACCTCAAAGAGCGAGCTGAGTCTCTGGTCCGGGGACGGTGCGAACGAGCTGTTGCAATACACGAACTGCAGCAGCCTAAAGCGTCAGAGGAGGGGACAACGTTGTGCTGAATGCCAGGTGCTGCTGTACCAGCGACTCGGCCTCCTTGAGACGCAGCTGCTTCTTCAGGAACTTGTACACAACGCTGAGCTGGTCGTGGCCGCTCACTGTGAACTTGGTGCGCTTCAGGAGCGGCGCGCTGCCCACTGCCACGAACTGCAGCGTCACTGGGGCGAGCAAAATGCACCGTATCTCAGTAACGGCAGCGCTAGACACCCTGAAACTTTCAGGGCTACTCTGCGACGGTCTTGGCATCGTATAGCGCACCTTTCGCCGGCCCCAGAGGCCGCGCCGCCGCCGTATCACCCGCTGCCGCATCCGCCATCTTCTTCAGCTGCAGCGTCTGTAGTTAGAGACGCGTTGTAGACCACATCAACCATATGTTGACCACACCAACGATATGTAGACCACACCAACTTCTTCAACATCTGAAGATTCGGCAGAGAAGAACTTCCCGCCCAATCGGAACCCGCCAAGTCCGAGTGCCTCACGAGACACTCACTCTCCAGCCAAGACGTACGCTGCCTCCGCCCCATTGCTCGCCTCCGACTCGGACGACTCGGACTCGGAAGCCATGTACACGCCCGTGAGCGAGACGGACCCGATGCTCATGAGCCCCAGCGGCGGCAAGGAGCGGCGCTCGCCGCCCTCGGGCGCCGTCAACAGCCTGCGCCTCGAGTCTTCGGCGTCCAAGTGCAACGACGCCTTCTTCGCCGTGGTGTTCCTAGCCAACGTCGTTATTTTAGGCGTGCTGGCCTTCTGGAAAGGAGTGCCTGCCCTAAAAGAGGACATGGGCAGGAACAGGAGTGATGGTCGCATTCCGCAAGGCCACTCGGTCGCGTGGACGATGATTGGGCTGCTGTGCGTGGTAGGCACCGTGCTATCTTTAGCCTGGATTAAGCTGCTCATGGCCTACGCGAGCTCCATGATTAGGGTCGCGCTCTGGCTTAATGTAGGCATGGTGCTGGTCTTCGCCGTGACCACCTTCTCGGTCAACGTCTGGGCTGCGCTGGTCTTCCTGTTCCTCGCCGCCATCAACGTCTGGTACATCTACGCCGTGCAGAACCGGATCGGCTTCGCGTCGGCCAACTTGAAGGCGGCGTGCGCGGGTCTCAAGCAGCATTCGGCGGTCTTCGTGGTGGCCTTTGTCCTGGTGCTGCAGCAGCTGGCCTGGATGTTCCTGTGGGCCGTCGCTAGTTTAGGCATGCACCAGCTCTTCGTGGAGGCAGACCCGGACTGCGACCGCGAGATCGACCTCGCCAGTCGCGGACGCAGCCACGGAGGACTCTGCGTGGGTCTGCCGGCCTATGCGGCGCTCTTCTACATGCTCGTGAGTCTCTACTGGGGACAACAAGTGCTGCAGAACATCCTGACGTGCACGACGGCCGGTGTGATCGCGACGTGGTGGTACCAGCCCAACGCCCAAAAGGCGACGGTCGGGGCGCTGTACCGCTCGGTGACGACGAGCTTCGGGTCCATCTGCTTCGGCTCGCTGATTGTGGCGATTCTTCAGGCGTTGAGGACCATGGCGGACATGGCCAAGCGTCGGGCGAGCGAGGAGAACAATGGAGGACTGGCGTGCCTCGCCTGCATGGCGGAGTGCATCTTGAGCTGCTTGGCGAATGTGATGGAGTACGTGAACCAGTGGGCGTACGTGTACGTCGGGGTGTACGGCTACCCGTTCCGCACGAGTGGCAAGGCTGTCATGGATTTGTTCAACAACCGCGGCTGGACGGCGGTGATTAACGACGATTTAACGTCGAGCGCGCTTTCGTTTGGAGCCATGGGAGTTGGTATTGTCACGTGCTGCGTTGGACTGCTGATGGTCCGTTTCTCGCCCATGGAGTGGTTTACGGCACTGGGCTCTCGAATGGGCGTCTACGGAACGATGGCTCTCATTGGTTTCATGGTTGGACTCAGCATGGCATTGATTCTGGCCCATGTGATCATCGCAGCTCTTCACACCGTTTTTGTTTGCTTTGCAGAGGTACGGGAAGTCATTCTGTTGGCGTTTTGCTGTGGGATGAGGCTCACGAACTTGTTCTGCTGCATTCGTAGGACCCGGTGGCGTTCAACCGCAACCACCCGAAGGAGTACGATGAGCTGGTGGCTGGCTGGCGCCAGTTCCACGGCGACGCGTTGCTGTCCGCTTACGGCGGTTCCGTCTAAAGAGCAGTTGGTTTCTGATCTACCCTCTCTCGTCATCGTGTATACTGTGGTTGATACGGAACACAAGAAATAATGAAATCACAGAGAATTTATTGTTTTACATCATGAAGTAGATATCGCAAATCCGCCTTCTTGACATTCGCTTATCATGTTCATAAGCATTTCTTTGTGGCATACAACACGGTGATAGCAACCACATTTGTAACTGGAAGTTTGTGGGACTCTTACTTGCTACGTGTACACGTCTTCATGCGCGACAAGTTAGCAATGCAATAGCAATACTGTAAGCCGACACAAGTATCAAGTTCAAATCACGGCAACTGATAAATACGTTTAATGAGAGGAACTGCCACTGCAGATCGGGGCACTTCTCGATAGTGACCAAACTAACTCTGTGGGTCCACCGCGTGCAAGGAATCTGAAGTTTGAGGACACTACAACAAACCGCAACGCAAAGTAAATTATTAAGCGTGAATATTAAGTCAAAGTACTTTCCTGTTTTACACTCTTTGTAGCCGAGATCATGCCTCCTGAGCAAAGACGATTCCCTGATAATTATTTCGACACCAGTATGGTGGCAGCTTGTGTTGCCCCCTCTCGTTCTGCGCTGCAAAGCATCCCGCATGATGGGATGTCTTCACCACCGCGACATTCAGTCCGCACCGCTGAGCTCGCATCTGCGAGTGGCGTGTCCATTGCTTGGATAAATAGTCGTAGCGGTGCACAGTATCCAGATACTCGTCCTTCTTGTTGGATCCACCCAGGCAAAACAGGAACGACTCGCTAAGGAAGCTGAAGGCCACATGACCGCTGCGACAGTCTGCAAACGCATCGACGTCACTCCACATGCCGCTATTTAAGTCCAGCCGTTCGCTTGTATTCATTCGCGCACCGTGGCGAGACTCGCCCCCAAACACAAGGATGATGTTGCTGTGCTCCTGCACTACTGCCGCTGGGCCATTGCGAGCATAGCGCATGCTGGCTACAGCCGACCACTGGTTGGTCTGGGGATCGTACACTTCCACCGTTTTCAAGTGTTTCCTGCCGTCATACCCGCCAATAGCGTACACAAGCCCGTTCAGCGCAACAACTGCAAGACCACTTCGTCCTGACGAAAGCGACGGCATACTCTCCCATTGCTGCGTTTGAAGATCAAATCGCTCCACAGACGACAAATGTGCTTGGCCATTAAAGCCGCCAACCGCGTAGATAAAGCCCCCAACCACCGCTGCACCGAGGTAACTTCGTGGATTTCTCATCGGAGGCATTGACGTCCACATGTTTACCTCGGGACTGTACATCTCCATGCTATTATGGTGGTGCGAGCTGCTGCTAGTTCCTCCCACCACGAAAATCTTGTTGTCTCTCGAAACTACAATGCCACTGTATGAGCGTCTTGTCGCCATCGGCGCCGCGGGGTACCATTCACCACGGTGGAAGTCCAGATACTCGACCGTATTCAGCGCTCCTGGATTGTTAAACCCTCCAATCACGAAAATGGTCGGTGTCAGTTGGTGCTTGGCATTCTCGTCCACCAACACGCTCACAGCATCGACGTCCATCATTTCCTCCGCAGACAAAAGCGACGGTCTCTCCTTGCTGTTCACCATCGCGTTATCGCTGTTCCGTCGACTCAAGATCATCTGCGCCGCATCGTCCGGGTGCCCGCCCGCACTCTCGCTCGCCGCCGGCGACTGCAGCACCTCGGACAGCTCTCTCTGTCTCGTCGTGGGGTCGTGCATCATCCACGCCTTCACGGCCGTGTCGTCCGTGATGCAGTCCGCGTGGTTCCTGCCGCCCTGCCGTCCAATCTTCAGCACGGCCTCGAGCGGAAGGTTCTTGAAGCCTTCGCTCTCGTACACGTCGCACAAGTACGTGTCGATCATGGCCCGCGCCGCCTGGGCCAGCAGCCTGCACGCCGCGCGCATCTCGAGCTGCTCGCAGCATATGAAGATGTCCACGCAGTTGTTCACGTTCAGCTCGAGCATCAGCTGCTTGCAGCAGATCTGCACGACCTCCTGCAGCTCCAGCCGGTTGGCGGCATGTAGCACGGACAGAATCGTCTCCCCCGAGACTCGTAACTCTCCTAGGTACATGTACCTCACTAGTTCTTTAAAGGCCGCGACGGGGACGCCAGGCAGCGGCACGCGGGGAGAAACCGCCCGCGACTCCTTCATGCCGCTCGTGAAGAGTGCGTGGAAGAAAGGACTGGCGCTGGCCAGCACGACGCGATGCGCGGCCACCTCCTGGAGCTTCTTGGAGTCGTCGTCGTCGTCGTCGTCGTCGTCGTCGTCGTCGTCGTCTTGGCTCTCGGTCTGTAGCAGCAGCACGACGTCCGTGAGCTCGTGGTCTTGACACATGGCGAAGAGCTTGAGGCGCTGGTCTCGCTGAGCGTCGGGGCTGCTCGGGATGCACGAGAGCCGCGTGGACGCCGCGCTGTTCTCCATGCGGGACGCCATTCGGTCGACCTCTCGCCCGGTTCTCAGATTTCGGAGACTGGCAGGTGGAAGAGGTGGCGGGATGTTGTCGGGAGGTTGCTGGAGAGAGGGTACGTTGCTGACACGTTGCACGGAGGAATGGATGTTGCGCCAACACGTGTAACGCAAGATGAGTGGCGTGAGACAACGGCCTCGCAGCATACTAGCGAAATTGCACATTCAGGCAGCATGCTAGATACCGCTGAGCCTTTTGAACAGTACCACTCTTGCAAGTTCATGGAGGTGATACAAGTCATTTCCGACGCTGCATTACAGAAGGCACAGTTGGGGTCAAGGCGAAGCGATCTTGATTACTGAAGGCAAGCCTCTTGGCAAGCGAAGCGATGGTATGAGGCAGCCCTAGGAGTGGCGTGGTTGGGTTTCGAGACGCCACCCGAGCGCTGGAGTCCTGGACCCGACGCGCTCGGGGTCTTGAGCGCTGGAGGTGATGCTAAATTCACGAAACAGTGCTTTATGGACTTAACTATCGCTAAAGCTGCGGGAAAAACACAGCAAAGGATGGAGATGCGGAGCTATCGAATCCATTTCTTAGTCGATTCGACGAGTTTGAAGCAGGAAAGGCACCGGAAACAGCAGTGACAAACGATCACTTCATTGGAGCATATTGGAGCGATTCCCGTAGCTATTCTGTGACGCCAAAACTTTGACTTAGACACCTCGCACAGATTTAGGGAAGTGCGTGTCCGCCCGCAGCTTCTACCATCACTCTGTTCCGCGTGCACTGACGAGGGAATGCGGTGCTTGTGCTCATGCTTACCCGCAGCCGATTTGTTCCCACCAAATCCAAATTTCGCCGCCGCGCGCCGCAACTCCGTTCATAAAGTGAACGTTTTGGCCTGTGCAGCGACATCTGATCTAGTGAAGTGTCTGCTTGCGCACAGCAGTCGACACGATTTGCCACGAAGGGCTGCGTCGGCTATTTAGTAACTTACCTGGTACTTTCTTCAGAGGAGAATGTGTTTTTCCGCGCAAAGGGAGAGAACCACAGTTGCCCAGCGCCGCAGTCATGTTCGCCCCAAGTGACCAAGGACTCGAAGCGTCTCAGACAAGCGCTCGGCAAATCCTGTGCTCGCCCGGACTCGGATCTACTTCGAAGTACTGGCCAAGGACATCCCACGCGGCTTCGGTAAACATGGGCAGTCCATGCCCAAGGTTTTTCGCCCCAGGCTTCGCGGCCAACGGGTTTTCCTTGGGCAGCAGCAGCAGTTGGTCTTCTCGCGCGTCGGACACAAGCGGCTCCTCAGTAATTGTTAGTATCACTTCTGCGATTTCCCACTGGTAACTTTGAAGTGCTCGATGGAGTTCCCAGCCACCCGATGAATGGTCCTAGTTCAGCAGCCGCGTTACAATATTGGCACGGTCAGTTTCTACGGCTTTAGAGAGAGCGGCGAAAATCAAAGTAGACGCCGGAAGCTGTCGCGTTTCGGGTATCGAGCTGCCGTCTTGCAGTAGAAGATAAACCGAATCAAAGTGATCGTTCTCCGCTGCCTCCTTCACAGCTGATGAAAGGGTAAACGCAGTCAAATTCCAGTTCTCCAGCACCCACGCAACTGTCGTCTTGCGGTTATACATAACCGTTCAATCATCAACAACTGCACTGCTGCGACTTGATTATTGGTAGCTGCAGCGATAAGAGTGTTACCGAGATTGCCCATCCGAGACAGCAGAACTTCCATCACAGTAATGCGGCTATTAGCCGCGGCGAGCCTTACTCCAGCGTCAATATTTCGTTCCATCTGCATCCCGACCTTCTAGCAAAAAGTTCACCAGGCAAGTGAGGCCATTCCTTGCAGCAGCTTTCAGCGCTTTCTCGATGTCCCTACATCTCTTGTAATTGGAGAGAATGAGCCACTACAAAACGTCCACGTGGCCGTTCGCCGCAACTTTAGCAAAAGCGGCACGAGAACAGCCTTCGGTGCGGCTATTCCCCAACCTCTGGATAATTTCTAGGTGGCACGCCAAAGGTTCGAAATACCAACTGGAAAGTAAAGTAGAGCATGCCTCCGTGGATTTCAGAGCTAGTTCAAATTCATCCACAACGTCGTCGCCTCAACAGCAGTCAGTCAACACTCGCCAGACTCAGCGCGACGCGTTATTTCCAGCAACGCGATCACTCTTCATGACGCATTCGTTTCTCCGATGATCCACCATGTTTATCCATCGGTTCTAGTAAAGTGGCCGCACTGCGCTTTTGTGACCCCTTGCCAGTGCGAGAAAACACCTCCAACAAACCAATAGCTCCATGGTTACTCATCGCAATCTTGTTCGCAGCATTGTTAATAGCGAGATTACCGAGTGCACGTGCTGCCTGCTCTTTTTGGTGCTTCGTGCCATTTCGAAGTAGTGCCACCAATGGTGATATGGCTCCAGCATCTGCAATTTTTGAACGGTTCCCCATACTTGTAGCCATATTAGCTAGGGCCGTTGCTGCGCATTTTTTCGCCCTTTTTGTCCCTTGTCGAACTAGCGCTACCAAAGGCGGAATGCCTCCTTCACGCACTATTTCTTCGTGATTAGCAGCATCAACAACAAGACTTGCTACGATGGAAGCTCCGTGTCCCTTATGACAATCCGTCCCAGATTGAAGAAGCTTCAAAATCGGTGCGATGCCCCCTGAATCCACAATGACAGTGCTGCTTCTAGAATTCAGAGACAATTTCTCAAGTGCTCTGGCCGCTTGATGTTTCTGTTTCTCCGTCTCACCTCCAACAAGCGCTACGAGGCCTGGAATGGCTCCTTCCCGTGTGATATCATCCCAGTTGCAACCCTCTTGTGCCATATTCGCCAACGTTTGTGCGGCCTCCGTTTTCATTTGCTCCGATCCGTCACGAAGGCATGTTACAAGTACAGGAATAGCCCCCGCAGCCTTAATTACTCAGCGGTAGGTATAGTTGCGGGCCATCTTCGCCAAGGCCCGAGCACTTTTGGACTTCTGGTCGTGCGTTCCGTCTTGTAGAAGACGTACCAAAGGTATGATCACACTTGAATAAATAATGTCACTGCCAAATTCGTCGATCGCAACCAAATTTCCCAGTAGCCGAGCTATCTGATACTTCTGTTTGTCAGTGCCACTTCGTAAAAGCACCACAACACGAGGAATTGCCACGACCCCTTTAAGGGTGCAAAGATTGCGTTTGTCCAGAGCCATATCTGCTAAGACTCGAAGTGCATGCTCTGTCTGTCTTTCAGTTCCATCGCGTAAAAGGGCTACTAATGGCACTATGGCCCCAGCGTTTGCAATTTCGCCCCGGCTTGCACTGTCCATGGATAAGTTAGCGAATGCCACCGCTGCCTTTTCCTTGACGTTATCGACTTCACACGAAAGTAGAGTCACCAAAGCAGGAATCGCCCCGACCCGTATAATTTCGCTGTGGTGCTCCCTTTCAGCAGCTAAATTAGCTAATGCTCGTGCTGCATGGCTCTTCTGGAGATCCGACCCATCGTGCAGTAGAGCTACAAAGTGACAAACTGCTCCCGAATTTACAATAGAATTGCGGCTTTCGGCATTGAGGGCCAAGTTTGCTAACGCCCGGATTGCTACCGGTGGTCTCATGAAACTGTCGTGTTCCCTTTGCAGTTGCTCCACAAGAGGCTCGATAGCCCCTGCATTTATAATGGCACGTCGACTATCAAATTTAAAAGCCAAGTTGGCCAATGCACGCGTCGCTTCGTCCTTCTTATCACATCTGCCACGAAGAATGTTCACAAGCGACGGGATCGCACCAGCCCGCGTAATCGCATCAATATTGGTCGCGTCAATAGCCAAATTCGCCAAGCCTCGTGCTGCTTGCCCCTTCTGATAATCAGTTCCATCGCGAAGAACATTCACAAGAGGCAGCAAGCCTTCTTCGCGTAATATCTGGATCCCATTTACCTTGTCAACCGCTAGGTTTGCCAAAGTCTGCACCGCTTGATCTCTCAGCTGATCACTTTCGCTATGAAGAAGCGCCACAAAAGGAACGATGGCTCCGTGAATGACAATCAAAAGGCGGGCGTCTTCACTGTTCACGGCTGCATTTCCGAGCGCACAAGCTCCATGGAGTTTCCCAGATGCACTGCCACTACGAAGTAACTCGATGAAAAGTGAAATTGCGCCGTCGTTTGTAATGATCCGTGTACAGCAATCATCGCTGCTAGAAAGCCGACTCAACGCCCAGGCAGACTGCTCCTTCTGCACATTGCTGCCTGCTCTAAGCAGAGCTAAAAGAGGGTTGATAGCACCAGCTCGTCCAATGATCTCACAGTTCCCAATAGCATTGGCGAGGCGTCCCAGAGCGTAAGCTGCACACAGTTTTTGATTTGCATCACCATTGGTTAACAGTGCGACAAGAGGTACTGCAACACCAGTTTCTCGTAGTGCACTGATGCTCTTTTCACTAATGCACGCACAGTGTACCAGGGCCTTAGTTTTGCCCAGATTGTCTCCTTGCCACAAAGCTGTTACAACAGAGCGACACTCACGAGAAGTGGCGGGACCAACCAATCCACGATAAACTTCAAAATCCCTTGGCGCCACCTTAGAATTCAGCTCAGCCCGTCTCAGACAGTCAAGTGCGCAGACCCGAATAAAATATGTCCGTCCATGTTTAACCAGATTCGCCAGTTCCAATATTCCGTTCCCATCGTACAACAACTTGCCATCACTAAAACCAGCTAGGTAGACAGTCAACAATGCCTGCTCCTGGCTATCAATATTCCCAATAGGAACTGCATTCAACAGGTCCGAAATGCGGTTGTCAGACGTCAGTTCTGGCGGGGTGCTCTCTTGGCTGAGACTTTGCGACCCAAGTTCATGTTGAGTACAACGTTCGCCGCACTGTGAGCAAAAGCGAGAATTAGCACAGATTTCCTTACTGCATGCGCAAGTGCTAGCCCCCACCACTGCGCTTCTGGCAGCAATCTCCTTCAATTTATCCACAAGTTGCAGATCAATTCGCTTCGTTGGGTCCCGATTTGTCATCAATAGCACAAACCCCCACAAATCGTATGGCATTCCATCGGGCTTATCACAATAACTACCGTTGCGTAAGTTAGCACGATATTCGTCATCCGACAACAATCCAAACGGAGGGGCACCAGACACAGCCTCAATGATGCACATTCCAAATGAAAATACGTCAGAGGCAAACGTCGGGAGCTGTCTGAAACACTCGGGCGCTTGCCATCGCATGCTGCCTGACGACGGTTTACCTGCCGATGGCTTGGAAAGCGTGCAGCACATTCGCAAGGTGGTCAACCCAAAGTCTGACAATTTCGATCGCATTGTCGCATCCACTAAGATGTTGCTTAGCTTGAGATTTCCGTGCACCACGCCCTTCTTATGAACGTAGTCCAACCCAACTGCCGCTTCATACAGAAGCTGCCACATTTTCTTTTTGTTATCGTCGGAGCGAGCAAGGAAGCAGCGAAGATTGCCGTTCTCTGCGTTGGCGGACACAAGAAAGGGCGGTGAGCTGACATGCGAAGCACAATACATTTGCATAATATTCGGATGCTCCAATGCAAACAACGCATCCACCTCCTTTCCAATCCTCATCCACATACTTTCGTCAACCACCGAGTCATCAACGCAAAAACGCTTTACCACAACCTTCGGCCCCAAATACCGATCTGCGTAGTGCACCGAGCCCACATCCCCCCTCGCAAAGGGGTTGGCCTGCACTTCCATTTCGTACTCCGGCGTATACCACGGCGGTAACGTGACGCAGGACACTTGTAACGCTGCCCTAATAGTTTCAATCAACGACTCCATCCGAATCAAGTCCGCTTCCTCATGTCGCCCATTTCTCTTCTCCACTTCAAATTTCAACGTCAGCAAAGCTTCCAACTGAGCTCGTGGGCTCTGCAGGTCACGGAATAAAACTTTTGCATCGCTTAGCGACGCAGTCAGCACCGCTGCCTGCTCGAAACAATCTTCTCCCCATTGTTTGTCCCAAATGGCGACGTCCACGTCGAGCAACTCAACGAACAGTAAAGCAACACTTTTGTGAAGTTGCTCCAGGTCCTCAACCAATGGTCGGTGTCTGACAACCCGACAAAGGAGGGATGTGTCGTGGTTAAGTTGCAGGAAGCGGACGAATCTGGTCAATACAGCAACATATTGACCCAGTAAGCTGCTGGAGGGGAGCTGGTCTTCTTGCTCCATCGACTGGAGCTCAGCGAGGAGGTTCCGGAGCCGGGAGTGGACGCGCATACAGGCTGGTTGCCACTCGTTCATCTGCAGACAGAGTTGCTGGGCTATGGCAAGTGCTTGGTCTGCAGGGCCTTCGCCAGGGACCGCCAAGCCGAGCAGCGGACTTGGCATCCTGGCCCAACAATGTTGATGCACAAAGGAGACAGCGGCTTACCTAACCCCAAGTTTAGACCCGATTTGCAAAACGGTCAGATTTAGATTGTAGGGCCGATGTAAGGACCAGATTTGTTGCTGATGCTCCGATCTGTGAAACCGAAGTCCGAATTGCCACTTTTCGCCGGCAAAAGGGACCGCCTGAAATGTAGCCCTGGGAACCCAAGTGGAGCACCATGACAATGTCCTAGCTACTGCGTAGTCGCAACAAAAGATGCTTACTTAGTTGTTGCACCACTATATGCAGGTACGAAGTTAATATTTAGGTTCCAATGACTACTGTGCTCAGCTTGTCTTTAGGCAGGATAAGCGCCTGAGACGGCCTTGAGCTCTTAATTCTGGTCGGAATTTATTTACATTGCTGTCCGTTTTAAATAAATCGGACTCCGAGATAGGGCGTAAAATCGTAGAGCAAAATCGTTGAAAGCCACAATATTTCATTACCCACATACATAGTTCAAGCTAAATTACAAATTTGCCCTTATCTCAAGGACACAACCTAAAATGTGATTAATGCCTCGTTTGAAGCTGCGCGTTGGCACTGATGGACGCCGGCGGGCATAACTATAGACACACCCTGCATAGAGCTAACAGTAAGGACGTACTGTCTGCTCATGGCATTAAGAGCTCGCATCTAAAACAATTCTGCTCAACACATCGCTCTACCTTTTAGTGCTTTTATTTGTCCCGATATATCGGATTTCGGGCCATCCGTTTTACCAAAAAGGATGACGGCCACAATATTAATACGTCTTCTTTTATAAATCCCTTCTAACTGCGCTACGGTATGTTATAAGTTACGCTGACCATTTTCCCATATCCTCCATATCGTGACGACTCTCCGACCATCTGTGCAGCTCCGACCAGCATCCGACGTATCACAGAACTTTATACTGCAACACTTTAAGGAGGTTTCGTAAAAACGCATGATTGGTTCGGTAATTTGTGCAGGAGGTAATTACTTCT
>JAGDFM010000038.1:0-142298 GCA_019155715.1 Phytophthora pseudosyringae
CCGACAATTTGGCACTTGCCGTCAACGCTGACGTCACAACAACATTGGTAAAAGGAGAATTCTGAATATGAGTGCCTGAAAAGAGTCGCTGGACTGGGATAACATCCATCTTCGCACTTCCGACGCTCCCCCATAGCAATCGAACGTAAATGTCACCTTGTCGTGGTGCTCGATACTCCAGAACCAAAGAATACAATTTTGAACTGTCCAAATCCACTCCTGCCGCCGCTCTAATCACAGGCAAACCGTCCTTTGTTTCACCTCCAGCACCAACGATCAATGGCCAGCGCATCGTCGACTCATAAGCGCCCTTACTCGAACTAAATCTGCACCCCAATTAACGCGGAACCAACGGCGGCTTAAACGGTCGATCTCGCCCACCAAAGCGAAGTTGCCCCGACTCCTTCTTGCCCCCCAAGCCCCCCCCGAGTCTCCTTGGCTTCCACCCTTTCATCACCCGGCTCCGTTCGAAGTCCACCAGTATCGTAGCGCCATCGACGACTCTCCGATGGGCGGCTCTGTAGGCTCGCTCCAAGTGCCTCTCGTGCTCGAACTCCACGAACGCGTAGCCCTTGGACTTGTCGGTCTTCTGGTCCCGCACGAGTCGCAGCCGACGGAGAGGCCCGTAGTCGTTGAACAAGTGTCGAAGCGTCTCCTCCGTCGTGGCGAACGACAGTCGAGCCACAAACAGCGTTGAGTATGGATCGCCCTGGATTTGCGGGTCCGTCGAGGCGTCGAATCTGGCACTCAGGGCCCGCACCAACCCTTTGTCGTGCGGAGTTGTGTCCGTGCCGTCGATGCTGCCGATCTGGACGGGGTCATACTCTTCCGCGAACCAGCCGGGGCGAGCGGAGCGGCCTCCAGTGTCCGCTCGCTTGACTCTGTCGCGGCTTCGACTCCTGCTTCGACTCCGCCGCCGCTTGTCGCCGACTCGCTCGCGTGCCATAATTAGCCAGATGAAGTATGGTAATGTGCCATATACTAGGATTGGAATATGGCAAGTGGTGATTATAAAACAAATCGCTCATTGGCCAAAATAGTTTTAGGCAATCATGTGGTATTTCTCGATCTTCTGGGTCTTGCTGTGGACGTGGATGCGGATGCCTGCTGGCTCGGCCCCTGCGCGGCGCGTGGCGCTACTCACGGACGTGGAGGGCAACTGGCAGTACGTGCGCAACGTGGTGCGCCAGTCCTCGTGTCTGCAGCTGACAACCAGCGGCCAGGAGGAGACGCTGGAGCTGCGCGACGACTGCGTGCTGGTGTTCGGAGGTGATGCGGGCGACAAAGGAGACCACACACTCAAGTACGGAAGATGCTACTATCACAGTAGTAATTTGTAGGTAGTGGCATATTATTTTATTTATAATAATCGCCAGCAATTGGTCCACTGCAGGTGCTACGAGCAGCTCGTGAACCTCAAGAAGCAGCATCCGGACCGCGTCGTGCTGCTCGTGGGCAACCGCGACGTGAACAAGATGCGGCTCACGTCGGAGCTGCACGACGCCGAGATGGATCTGCAATACATGGCCACAGGTTGGAGCTTTGCAGCAACTGTACTGCATTAAAACTGCTTGATACTAACGAATGTTGCTTTTACTGATGGATAGATATCCTGGAGGGGCCGACGTGGGTGCCCAAGGACAAACGCGTGACGCTGAAGAAGTTCCTGGCTGACCAGCAGAAGAGTGGAGAGGGGGAAAGCGCACTGGAGGTGGCTAATACCAAGGCGAACCGCCTCAAGTGGATGCTGGAACATACGATGGGGGCGCAGGGTGACTTTGACAGACGCCGTGCTGAGCTGAAGTTGCGTCAAGACGTCGGGGACAGGAACGAAGTGGGGGATGAGACCGTCGTCAAGTCTTATGTGGACAGTGTCCAGGAGGGAGGTGTGCTGCGCGAGTATTTATTGCACGGAAGCCTGGCATTCGTGATGCACCAGACTCTTTTTGTGCATGGTGGCATCATTAACGGCGACAAGGGGGCCAGCTTGTCTGCTCTTGGTCGAGTGCCGAACGAACCATCCAAGCGCTTCGACTCGGTCTTGGAGTGGGTGAATAAGCTGAATTCCTGGTACCGAAGCCAAGTTCAGGAGTGGATCGACCACCCAACATGGAGTGAAGACCATTCGTCGCGAGGCGGGAATGAACTGCTCGAATACGTACTACCAGACTACACGGGTAGTGTCGTCATGGGTCGCCACCTTTTGCCGTCAGGGATGCCAACTCCGGTACCAGAAGAAATTGCGTCTTTGCTGTCTGAATGTGGCATTCGACGTGTGATCATTGGGCACACACCTCACGGCAACTGTCCGACGGTAGTGAAGCAGCCCCAGCATGAACAAGGCACCTGTGCGACAGACCGCAGTGGCAATACCGTGGCATTTGAAGATGTCATAATGTGCGATACTAGCTACAGCGACGCACGAGCAGCAGACAACCGCGGCAGTGCTGCATCAGAAGTTGTAGTGGAACCCTCCGGACGCGTGCTTGTGAATGGCGTCTTGGAGGACGGTCGGAGTATAAAGTATGATCCAGACGATGATCCCTGGGTTGGTCGTTGGCTTCAAGACGGAACCATGGTGAAGGCTCGTCTCGCCGACGATGATATGAGAGAAGAAGCCACATACCTGGTTTTCCATGTGGAAAACGGTTACTCCTACATCTATCACTACCGCACGGCCACACAACTGCGCGAAATTGGTCTGAAGAACTGACTGACCTTCAAGATTTTTTTTTACACCCGCAAAAATAGCGTCTGGATCAGCAAATACATTTCGGTGCATCAAGGATGGATGCACTTCATCAATCCTTTCTTGACCAGCTGCAGTCTTACTACGCAGACGCATGACTCTGGACACGTTGACTCGTGCACAGGCGGAGGTGAGCCACGTTCGACTCAAAAACTCGCTCATCCAGACGGCACAGACATTCCGCGAGCATTTTTGCAGTGAACAGGAGCTCTTTCGAACTACTACTGCGCAAGGTGTTGGCCCTCACCCGACAACTCGTCTTGGTACCCCCAACAGGAACTCGCCTAAGCCATTGGCAACAACGGTGGTGACGCCTGGGCTCGAAGAGGATATTGTACGGCTCGAGCGACTGAACCAATGCTGCAAGCGTGTGAGGATTTGGCGGCGGCAGGTCACAAACCCGCTCTTGCAGTACAAACAGCAACAGAACGCTGGTGGGAAGGGCGGTCCCGGGGGCCCTTCAGGCAGCATGATTACATCCAAGAAGCCTGAACGACGCATGCACGCGAGCCTGCTGATGTCCATGATCGTGGACATGTACGAGCAGCGGATATTCAGTGAGGTAGAAGGTGCTACTTCC
This sequence comes from Phytophthora pseudosyringae, assembly GCA_019155715.1. Taxonomy (NCBI): domain Eukaryota; phylum Oomycota; class Peronosporomycetes; order Peronosporales; family Peronosporaceae; genus Phytophthora; species Phytophthora pseudosyringae. The sequence goes on from JAGDFM010000038.1 coordinate 3,330, forward strand.
ATCGACACCTCGATTGATGGAGCGACAGGAGGGTGTTCTGCGAGCGGAGCTAGCTTCCAGGAGAGCTTTCCTGAGTTTGTTGTGCGCTTTCTCTCGCAAAGATCGTCAAATCGGCGTCTCGCGGTTGATCAACTGCACAGCACAATATCCACAGTGCTGCACACCGCTTCAAATCACGCGCGCGTCCGGGTTTTTGCTTCCATGTGCGGCATTGACGACAAGTTTAACCCACCCGAAAAAATCAAGGTGTTTCTCCACATCTTGGAGAACCTCTACCGAAGCAAGGTAGCCGCTAGCATCGGCGCGTCGGGTGCAAACACTGCTCGGATCGAGGAAGTCGCTGCTTCCCTCCCGTTGGCTGATGTCGTTTTCCACAACGTTGGAATTGCGCAAAATGTGGCACAGCAGGTCATCAGCGATCTCTTCCGAGACAACTTCTACTGGAATTTCCGCTTTTGGCTGGTTCCGAGCACAGAGCTGCGCGTGGATTGTTCCTGGCCAGCTTGCGTTTGTGAAGAGCTCCAGGAGCGTACACTCACGTTAACCACAGCGTCGCGAAATACGTTGCTAAATGCTAACCGAAAAATCGATGGCGATGCCTTTTTGGAGCTTCTCCTCGATGCCTGGACGGCTCGTGCCAAGGAGCTTTACGCACTGCTAGAAACTGCGACGGACCACGAAGAGAGCGCAGGCAGCGAGCTCCTCCGCTCACGCCAAGTAATTCAAGATACGCGTATGCAGCACCGCCCCATATCCGACGAGGAACGCCAGTTCTTTGATCAACTAATCGACGAGTACTGGAACGCTCCTGTGTCTTGGTCCAGCGCCAAGGTGCAAGCTCGAATAGCTGCGCTGGTGTCTCGAAGACCATTGACCCAACTCCAGCAGCTCTACGCAGCCTACATAGCGGAGCTGCCACCTTCTCGACGTTTATGGGAGTGGAGTAATTGGCGCTGGGAGACTGAGTGGGAGTGGGGGGCACTAGTGCTACCGGTAGCACCAGCCAAGCCTTGAGCAATATTGAGACAGGCGAGGGTACTACTTTACATTTACATGTGTCTTTTCAATATCGAGAACGAGAGGTTTGGAGACTGACTCTGACAAACGCCAACACCAACGTGCGCCAGGTTGGTTCACGTGGCTGCGCTGCAACACTTTGAAAGGTTGTTGTGAAGTCAGCCTTGACGGAACGCACCACTCAATTACCACGTGCCTCCGAGTTTTATCCAGATAGAAACAGTCGCCGTAAACCAACCTTATCCCTGCAACGACTGTAAGTCGTGGTACATGTATTCGGCTTGCCATCATACGCGTGGTCACCGTGAATCTCACAGGGCCAACAATGATTATCTGCTTGCTGTTCGGAGCTCGAAACGTCGAGTCGTGCGTTGATGCTACAGAACGGTATCCATACAGCTTGATAAACTTCAGTATCGGCCAAACGCTATCCCCGGATGGTGACTACAGCCGACAAATCGCAACCAAAATCTGCGAGCTCTGCCGAGGAGACCGACCACATGGGAGCCGGATAATATGCTCCTCAAGCGCACTTCTCAATTTGCCAAGACCACACGGCTTCCCGTCGCGTATTGCACCGCCTCTTCCTTGAAGATGCTCGGTGGAAAAGCTTATTTGTGGGCCTGCGCACTGGTTACGTTCGCTTCTTCCAGCCTTGTCGTTGATGCCCAGGCGACGTACGACGCCATCGTCGTCGGTAGTGGGCCCGGTGGTCTCGTTGCTGCGGAGTTCCTGTCGCGCGACCCAAGTGTCTCCGTACTGATCATCGAAGCTGGTCCCAAGTCCCTCGCCGCTACCGGCGGTGCCGTGGGGCCCAACTACGCTCAGGGTCGCGGTCTCACCGCTTTCGACATCCCGGGCGAGTACGAAAGCATTGCTTGGAACCCCAACTACTCGCAGTTCCGCGTAGACTGGGTCACCGGTATTTCCACGTGGCTGGGTAAGCTCGTCGGCGGTTGCTCGTCGATCAATGCTGCGCTGTACTTCCGCCCTCCGAACGGGTACGTGACGAACATGCAGTGGCCCTTCTCGGCGGACTCGATGGTGGCCAAGATGGATGAGAACGAGAAGACCCACGGCGCCACGGACAAGCCCTCGACCGACGGCGTGTGGTACACCCAGGAGGGCTACAACGTCGTCGCCAAGGCGTTCCTGGCTCAAGGTTACTCGGAGAAGACGCTCAATGACCCCGCGGCCCGCAACAGCAAGAGCAAGACGTTCGGTCACGCTCCTTTCACATTCAAGAACGGCCGCCGCGATTCGCCGGCCAACGCCTTCTGGGGCAAGATGAAGACGCGCAGCAACGTGAAGCTCGTGACGGACACCAACGTCGACTACGTCTTGCACTCGGCCGGTAAAGCAACGGGTGTCATGTACGGTGGCGCCAAGGCTCAGCTCTCGTCGCGTGGTACGGTTATCATGGCTGCCGGGGCACTGGGCACGCCCAAGGTGCTCATCCAGAGTGGCATCGGTCCTGCCGACCAGCTCAACATGCTGCAGAGCAACAGCAAGTTCCCTGGCGTCTCGCAGGGCGACTTGATCACGAACCCTTACGTTGGTCGTAACTTGTTCGACACGAGCCTCGTTCTCGCTTCGTTCTCGCACCCGGCCATGACGAGCTTCCGCCACGGCGACCACCCGTCGTGGGCCACCGACCAGTACATGAACAAGAACGGCTCGGGCCCCTGGAGCAGCCCCGGCCCGGTTCTCATCGGCTACGAGAACTTCGAGGTGCAGGGCCGCCAGTACGAGTTCCAGACCACGGTCCTCACGCACGGTTTTGGCGAGTTCGCCAACCGCGACGATGCGCTGTCGACGCCCCTGTACATCAACAACCCGGAGTCCCGTGCCGCCTCTGGTTTCGATAGCAGCGGTGCATGGCTCGCGTTCAAGGAAGGCAGCGCGTACTTTAATACGAACCGCGACCTGGTGGCGATGCAGCAGTACGCGCAGCACGTGGTGCGTGTCATGACGGCCCAGGGTGCCACGTTCCTTTCGGGGGCTTCGGACCCGGACGGTGTGGCCAAGTGGGTCTCGTCGAACCGCGGACTCGTAACTCAACACTTCGGTGGTAGCTGCTATGCGTCTAGCGACGCGTCCGCTGGATCCAAGCGCTGCGCCGACGACAAGCTGCGGGTGCTGGGCACGAGCAACATTTTCGTGGCGGACGCCAGCGCGCAACGCGACGGCACGGTGAACCCGTACGGCTTCATCATGTACATTGGCCGCGAGGCCGCCGGACAGGCTGCCAGCTACATTTCCACTGGCGGTGCCGGCAGTGCGTGGGCTATCCAGAAGCCGGCGCAGAGTGCCAGGTGCAGCACGATCGAGGAGAATGTCGACTACTCTGGCAACGACGTGGGCAGCGGAAAGAGCAGCAGTGCCGATGGCTGTTGCGCCATTTGCCAGACCACTGGCGACTGCAAGGCCTACACGTGGACGAACTACAATGGCGGCACCTGCTGGCTCAAGAGCGCCAAGGGAACTGCCTCTACCAACTCGGGCGCGCGCTCGGCGCAGCTCAACTAAGTTGCTCCGGAATCACGCTCCATCTAGCTGAATTCGTGCCAGGTTTGTGACAAAGTGGACATATAGATGCACTTGTTTTTGGACTGTGTGTCCTGCACGTTCAGTCGGAACTGTTCTTTTCTCTTTGAGCATAGCTTTCCTCAGCAACAAGGCAACTCAAATTCGCGAGATCTTGCCTCGGACGTTCACTGACGAGATGACCTAGACATGACCGAGATATTACCACACTAGTACTATTATATCAACCAAAGTTACTATCATCCCTGCAAACCGTTATTTTAAGTATTTTAATATATTAATACTTATACTAAAAATAACAAGGAATGGAACTGTAATGGGTAGTACTGGGCAGTTTTGAAATAAAATAAAGATACCATACGTATTTGCAGCGAATTTGGGACAGAAAATGGGTAGACAGTCACGTCACTCTGCTCAACAACACAAATGAGTCGTGAGTGTCTCCGTTCAATTTGATCTATTTTTTTCCAGCGACTGCCAACGGAAGCTGTGGAGCTGTGAGAACTGATTAATGTCGTCTCCTCGTGGCCCTATGACTGACAGACGTGCGATAATATCGCAACTATAGCTACGGACAACGTGAGCAGTAAGTACACTTCGATATCAACGGCAGCGCTTCAGTCGTCTGCAGATGACGATTCGACGACTGGACAATCCGACCCATCGTTACTTGTGATGTTGCTGCTCGTAAGCTTACCACTATTAGAGAGAGCTCTGTAAGACAAATCCCGCATGGTCTAGCGCTTCAACGTCTCCGCGTGGTCGACGCTCGCGACTAGCGCCGAGCTTGGTGATCTCCACGAGCAGCAAAAAGATCGCTCAAAAATGTAGTCAGACGTGGTACCCTAACCGACGTGACAAAGTGCAACGAGCCAGTCCACTGACTTGAAGCGCCAACCCATTGCACCACCATCGTTGGCTTTTGGCCGAGGCGGACTGTGGTGTGCTACCGGCACACCACAACACCGGGCCACGCAGCAGCCTCCAGCTTGAAGCGTGCAACGCTGGCATCGCTACAAAACGATAGTTAGTAACGCTTGCCGCACCGCCAGTCGTTTCTTGTCCCGCACATGCTGATTAGAGGCTCCTCATTTCTACACGGTCAACACGAAAGCGACTGGCAGCCACGACGCCACACGCAGCACGACGCCAACGTCGCCAACCACCGTAAAAACATTTCTTGCATCTCGGCGGAACTCATCGCCGAATAAGACGATGACCGAGTTTTAAGTCGCAACAATATGTCGACGAAGTTGGAATTCTGCTTGGAGCGGCGGACCCACGAGCTGATACCGTGTCAACGAGGCCGTTGTGCAATTGTAGAAGCGAATATACCGAGACCGCGCTTCCCGCGTTCACTGCAATGATGATGGCACACGATGCCTGCGGATGGAACATCGGTAATACGTTGGCCCAACATGGCAGAGGATAGGTGTTACTAGGTGCCTCTAATACAAGCACACGGGAAATGAACTCGCTCCTCACGCAGACTCGAATGTCAAACATGGCCAGCCCACTCTTTCGCGCTGCTGACGTCGATACGCCAAGGATCCAAAGCTTGCAAAGCAAAACCGAGAGTTCCTTCCCCAGTTTCTGGCGATTTGAGCCTCGGAGCCCATTCTAGGAGCGTCTACATATGTAAATTCTCTTTCACTACAACTTTGTATGTGAGACCCGAATGCCATACCTCGAGATAGTGCCCTCTCTGGCCAGTTCTCGGTCGCCGCCGCCCCTTGCTGTCTACACTCAGTGAGAAAAAGAAAAGCTCCAGAGCAGAGTGAGGAAGGCAGGCTCGCTCGCTCGACCCCTGCACGCGTCAGAGCGCCCACTCCTCCGAGCCCCCGCGCGCACATCAGCCTCGCGGCTCGTTCCTCTCTCGCCCCGTGGCGTCCGCTCCTTCAGAGCATCCCTACAGCCTGCGCGGTGCTCTTCCGCACGCGTCGAGTAACGTGGCGGCAAGGTCGCTTCGGCCGCAGCGATTAGAAGAGCTTCCAGTGTTATAAGAGCTCGTCTACTGGCCTCGTTCCGTAGGTAAGACGCTGCTCTGCAGCACGCGCGCCTCTTCGCCGCGAACCGCGTGCGTGGTCGCCGCCTAACGACCCCGAGACGCCGACACTAACTCTGGACTGCTCTGCTCTGTGTTCACAGGCTATTATGGACTCCTCGCACGCGTTCGTGGGGGACTTTGGTATGAACATGAACAGCGGCGACAACCGCTTCATAAACCAGTTCAACTTGGGCGGCGGCGCCAACGTCAGCAGCGGCGCCATGGGCGGCATGGATCTGTCCGGCGGTCTGGACTTCAGCAGCGGCATGAACCTCATGACGGACTCGTCCATGATGCTCGGCACCAGCTCGTCCGCGTCCCCGGCGGGGCTCATCGACTTTCCGGACGAGCTCAACTCGCCCACGACGTCGAGCAGCAGCACCAGCAATGGGATGGACACGTCTTCCTCCATGATGACCGCGTCCTCGGCGCCGATGACCTCGACGGCCGACGCGATCCCGTTCCCGGCGTCGCTGGCGTCCGAGTCGCTGACGAGCAACGGCACGTCGTCATCCTCCGGAGGTCTGGACGTGATGAACTTTATGAACACGACCACGACCAGCAGCGCCATGGGCAGCAGCAACAACGGGATGGGCCTCGACATGAACGCGGGGGTGAACATGGGCATGAACATGGGCATGAGCATGGGCATGAACAACATGGGGATGGACATGAGCGGCAACAGCTTCGGCATGAACGACGCGAACAACATGATGTTCAACAACATGCAGCACATGAACATGATAAACCCGCAGGGAAACTACTACATGCCCCAGCAGCAAATGCAGCAGCAGCAGCACTACATGCAGATGATGCAGCAGCAGCGCCAGCTGAACCTGCTACGTCAGCAGCAACAGCAGAAAGCGCTGCTCGAGCGCCAGCGACTGGCCCAGCAGCAGCACCAGAACCAAAAGAGCAGCAGCAAACAACAGACGCAACTGCAGCAACAGGCAGTGCAGCAGAAGCAGCAGCAAATGCTTGCGGCAGGCCAGATTCCGTCTCAACTGGCTGGGCAGAGGCAGTTGAGCGGGGGCAACCCAAGCGTAAATGCTACCGCTAATGCAAACGCTGCACGGTCGCAACCTCAAACGTCGACTCCAAATGCTGGTACTGCTACGACTGCGGCACGACCAACGTGGCAGTCTTCTGCGGACCAGGCGCTGCGCAAGGAAATGCTGAATCACATTATGCGGGTGCTTCAGAACCAGCGGTCGAATGCCCCAGCAAACTGGCTGCAGAAGCTGCCGGAGATGGCGCACCGTCTTGAAGATGAGTGCTACCGGATCGCGGCCTCGCGCGAAGAGTATGCCAACACAAGCACACTACAGTCTCGTTTGCGCAGCATCGTGCGGAGTGCCCAGACCCACCAGCGTAATGTTGGAGCTAATGGGATGCGACAGCCTGGTGCGCCAAGCCAGGCTTCTCCCGCTAATACCAGACCAGCGACCTCCACGCCTGCGGCAACGCCAATCCCTTTTCCTGGTGTACAAGCTGTTGCACCTACGCCGAACGGGGTGAGCTCGGATGTGAAAAACCTTGCCGCTCAGGCCATTCAAATGCCACCCGAGCTTCAGGATCTGCCGTCTCAAGCGAATACCCCAGTTAAGACAGAAGCGTCTCCAGCTCAAGCGCGCACTCAGTCGACACCTGTGACGGTTGATTCGGTCATGTCGGACCGCTCGTCCATGAGCGGTACAGGCATCTCGCCTCTTGGTGGACAGAACGGAGTACAAACGACACCAGGCGCTGGTGGTGCGAATAACGCGACTGGGTCTGGACCTCAAGCAGCAAACTCGCCAGCTTCCGCTGCACGCAACAAATCGGCCCAGATCATTTGGCAGTTCAAAGCGAAGGCTCAGCAAGTAACGTCAGCACTGGACAAGAACCAGACAATGGAGTACCACAACAAATTGCGACTCATGGTCCGTGATGATGTAAAAACCGCTGGATCGAAGGAAGTATTGCAGCGACAGCAGCAGCGGTTGTTGCTGTTGCGGCATGCTATGTGGTGCAAGTCGGCTGAGGGCACGTGCACAACTACTCCGAGCTGTGGCGAGATGAAGCGACTCTGGGCTCATATGGGCGCATGCCGGCAGACAAACGCGTGCTCCTACAACCACTGCATTTCGTCCAAGTACGTGCTGTCGCACTTTCAGCAGTGCACAAATCCTAAGTGTCTCGTGTGCCAAGTGGTTCGGTACCCCGTGGAAGTAAAAGAGAAGAATGGCGCTCTGATGCTGGATGCAGATCGTGCGTTGCAACAGATTATTGCAGCGAGCCAGCGTCGACAACGCATGCTTGCGATGAAAAAGCAGCAGGAGATGCAGCAGCTACAAATGCAACACCCCATGCCCTTGGCAATGCCCGCGCACTTACAGCAACCTCAGAGCAATGGCAATGCCGCGGGAATTTTTCAGCAGCAAAATGTTGATCAGACGCATGCCACCCCGGTAGGTGCAAACATGAACTCCATGGGAATGATGATGCCGAACGGAGGCAACCGCCCCGTCCCCATGCCGACAGCGCAACCCAACGCAGCTCCTGTTGTAGCAAATGATATGATGCGACAGCAGGTGCCTGTGAAGGCGGAAAATACTCTACAGCCTACAAACCTCGTCCCGGACGATCAACGGCAACTTCAGCTCATCAAGCAGAAACTAAGCGGGCGTTCTCTGGAGCAGTTGACAGCGCATTGCGTGAAGTTGGAGAAGTGGGTGGAAGAGATCCGTGCACGTATGAACGCTATTATGAACGAGTGTCGGCAGCTGTTGCACCTGTCGAACTCGATGCAAGATCCAATGCAGAAAACTCAGTACGAAGCACAGGTACAGGAGAAACGTGTTATGCTGAAGCAACTGGATGTGAAGTTCAAGCAGTGCAGGAGTCAGCGCAATATTGTGAAGCATGTGATTGATGAGCGCAACGCGACCGCGGCCATGTCAGCGCAGAATGGTATGAATAATACCCCGAGTGCGATGCAGCCGATTCCAATGCCTCCTCAGATGCAACAGCAGAGCCCTCTCCAACAACCACAGGGTCCGACTGCTAATGCTCCAGTGACGTCAACGAAGCCATCGCCCGATGACCTACTGGGTGAGGAAGATGATGTTCCTTCGAAGGCTGATAATAGCCTTGCAGTCGCGGGAAAGCCTCTAGAAATGCCAATGGACCTTCAAGACACAACTGCGACACCTGTTTCAGTAGCTGCACCGTTGAGCACGCTAACAGCTCCACACCAACCCAGCGGAGCACACTCAATGACAGCAATGAATGGTCCTCGACCAGCGCTGCAGATGAATCACGTTCAAGGGCATGCGTTTGGCCAAACTCAAGGCCAAATGCTGCAAAATGGGAAGGCGGACAACGCAGGGGCGTCTAGTGTCACGGTTAAAGAAGAATACCAGGCGAAATATGGTGCTCCTGGAACAACTTCTACCCCATCTTCTGCGTCTGCAGTAAAGGAGGAAGTGGCTATCAACCCGCTGACGATGAACAATTCCAAGTTGAACGCCATGATGTCGGAGCATCGCCGAATGGATGCCAGCACAAGCTTGCAGCTGCCTGCAGGTGCAGTGGGAACACCGAAGGCAATCATTACGGCTAGTGGAGGTGACGCGAACTCAAGCGCTGCTGCAGCTGCAACGCCGGCACCGCCTGCGTCCTCGGAAGTTCCGATGTCAGTGCTGAGCGAACTGAGCAACAAGGACCTAGCTTCTCATGTGGATTCGTTAGTGACGTACTACAACGCCACGGTGTCTCCAGCGACCCTGAAGAAGAGGTTGGAAATGATTTTGAAGGGTATGATGGAGCACAAATTTGGTTGGGTGTTCAACACACCGGTGGATCCTGTGGCTCTAAATATCCCGAACTACTTCAAGATCATCCGAAAACCGATGGACCTGGGCACCGTAAAAAAGAAACTTGAAGTAGGTGTGTACCAGCACTTGGAGGAATTTGCTTATGATGTGCAAACGACGTTCCAGAATGCTATGCAGTACAACAGCGAAGACCAAGACGTCTACAGCCTTGCAAAGGACATGCTGTCGGATTTCAATGGTGAAGTGCGTAAGGTTGCGGCCGAAATTGAAGTCGAAGAAAAGGCTGCTCGGGCAAAAGAGAGCTCGTGCCGGCTTTGCGGTATCGAGCGCATGGTGTTTGAGCCTGCTGTGCTGTACTGCAATGGCGAGTGTAACAGTCGTATCCGACGGAACTGCTACTATTATACTTCAGCTGATAACAAGTATCACTGCTGCCACCCGTGCTACGGTAATCTGCCTGATAACATCAAGCACAATGAAGGCCGTCAGTACCTGAAGAACGAGCTCGCGCGAAAAAAAAATGACGAAGTTCACGAGGAACCCTGGGTGCAGTGCGACAAGTGTGAGCGTTGGGTTCACCAGATTTGCGCTCTTTTCAACGGTAAGGTCGACAGCGAGAAAAAGCCGCAGCTCGTCAAGACTGAGGGAGGCCAATCGACTGATAGTGGTGATGCGAGTTCATCGCCTTCATCGTCTGCTGCAAAGTCTACCACAGTCACTACAACGGTTGTCAAGAATTCTTCGTCATCGGGATTGAAGGGGACGGTACATTCTATAACGACGTCACCCGGCAGTGAATTTCTATGCCCGGAGTGCTTGCTGGAGCACCGCAAGAGTGAGCCGCAGAAGTACAAGATTGGGCGCCACGCTTTCAGTGCGAAGGACCTGCAGCGCACGAAGCTGTCAGATTTTCTGGAGCGTCGTATTGTCAAGTCATTGCAAGCAGAGCGCGAGGACGAGGCAAAATGGACGCAGCGTGACGTGAAAGATGTGGAGACCGCGGAAGGTCTCACTGTCCGTTTGGTGTCGAACATTGAAAAGCAGCTGATGGTGCGCGATAAAATGTTCCAGCGGTACAAGGACTCTCACAAGTACACCTCCGAGCACCGCTTCAAATCCAAGTGCGTTTGTATGTTCCAGGAGATTGACGGCGTGTCGGTGTTGCTGTTTGGTATGTACGTGCACGAGTTCGATGAAGAAGAGGCGGCTTGCAATTCGCGCCGCGTGTACATCTCTTACCTGGACTCGGTGAACTACTTCAAGCCGGCTCACCTTCGTACAAAGGTGTACCACGAGATGCTGATCGCATACTTTGACTTTGTCAAGCAGCGCGGCTTCCACACGGCGCATCTGTGGGCTTGCCCACCTCTGAAGGGCGACGATTACATCCTGTACTGCCATCCAGAAGCTCAAAAGACGCCCAAGTCGGACCGCTTGCGCGCCTGGTACGTGGATATGCTGGTCAAGGCTGAGGAGGAAGGAGTAGTGTGGCAAATTACGAACATGTACGACGACTACTGGCGTGACGGTAACACGCCATGCGCGCTGCCATATTTCGAGGGCGACTACTGGGTCGGCCTAGCAGAAGACTTAATCGAGAAGTTGGACGCCGAAAAGCCGAAAAAAATTGTTAACAAGCGTGGTTCCAAAGCACACAAGCGCAAGAACTCGGATACAAAGAAGGCAGCGAACAAGAAGTCCAAGTCTAAGAAGCCGAAGCGACGAAAGACCGCGTCCGGCGGAGAGGCGTCAGGCGATGAAGATGAAGACGACGATGCACACGAAAGCACCACGTCAGCCAGTAATCGCACACTGACGGTGAAGTCGTTGGATACCCCAGACTGGAAACTTTCGGACCCTTTGATGCACAAGCTCGGTGAGGTGATCGAGCCTATGAAGGACGACTTCTTGGTGGTGAAGCTGGTGCCATGCTGCCGTGTGTGCAACACGTCAGTGGTGCAGGGCACGCTGTGGCGCGACCACAGTGTGAAAACGGAACACGGTCTCAACCCGAAGGTGGTTCAAACTGCGCTGTGTGATGGGTGCTACCAGAAACTTAAGGTCGTATCGGCTGCAGGATCATCAGCGGCTCACCACAGGCTCCAGACTCGGCTAAATGCTCTTACCAAAGAAACGGTGGCGTTACCAGAGCGCTGCATGGACCCGGACGAGATCAACGACAGCGAGTTTTTCGACACGCGCCAGGCGTTTTTGAGTTTGTGCCAGGGCAACCACTACCAGTTCGACGAGCTGCGGCGCGCAAAGCACTCGTCCATGATGGCTCTGTATCACTTGGGCAACCCGAACCCGAACGCCTACGTGTACGAGTGCAATGCGTGCACACGTGATATCGTGTCGGGCAACCGCTGGCATTGCCACATGTGCCCAGACTTCGACGTGTGCGATGCTTGCTACGCGAAGGAGAAGCACGAACACCCGCTGGAAATGGTGCCGACCAGTGGCGGAGGTGCTGCCGGAGCTGGAAATGGTGGCCCTGCAGGATCTGGAGGCGCATCTGGCACTGGTGCGCTCACGCCGGAGCAGCGTCGCCTTCGCGAACAGAGAGCCAAGAACGTTCGTTTGCACATGCAGTTGCTGGTTCATTCGAGTTCGTGCGCTGACGGCAACTGCGGCTCGTCGAACTGCGAGAAGATGAAGGAGCTGATGCGTCATGGCGCGCAGTGCAAGCAGCGAGCTTACGGCGGTTGCACGATCTGTCGGCGCGTGTGGGCGCTACTGCAGCTCCACGCCCGACAGTGTCGCCAATATGAGTGCAAGGTGCCGCGTTGCCACGACCTGCGCGAACACGTCCGCAAGCTGCAGCTGCAGCAACAGCTCATGGACGACCGTCGCCGCGCTGCTGTCACGCAGCAGTACCGCCAAATGCAGAACGAGCGCCAGCAGGAGCAGCAGAGTCAAGCTCAAGGCGACCAGCCCATGCCGCTGGCATGACCGCGACAGGACCGGCCAGCTCCTTATCGAGCGTTGTGGAACCGAAATGTCGAGTGTAGCATAGGATAGGGCAAACCATACTAAATGTAGATGTGTGTGTCTCCGTCTGCCAAGAGGTCTTCAGTACACAGAGCAGCAACACACTGGGCAGCGATGAAGGACGTGCATCAAGCCCGCGCGCATACTATTAACTGCTCAAAGGGGTCGTGTCTAGATGGGAGACAAGCAGCGTCTCTCTATTCCTTCTTGGCGCCGAGCCGTTTCTGGCGGCGGCGGTGGTGCGAGCACGGGCGTTTGCCGTGGTTGGCCTGCAACAAGCAATACACCACACACACCACATTAGCACGACGGCGTCACCTACAGTTTACTGGCAAACATGTTCCCTGTTCCGACCTTCTTGGGGCGACGGGCGTTGCGGTTGAGCAGCTCCATGGCGACGGGCGTCTCCTCGGCGACGAGCCACTGGGCGGTGGACGGCACGCGGCGCACACCGGCGACGGCCGGACGGGCTGCAGTGGAGGAATGACACACATTGGCAAGAGGGTGAGCATATGGCTGACGGCGCAATGAACTTGGGGCTGACAGCACGGCCGAGACGCGTGGCACGCACCGGCAACGGACGGGAGCAGCGAGGCGGGCGCCGACGCGCTCTTGGTCACGGCGGAGAGCAGGCGCGAGCACAGCATGGCGGACTGGGGAAGCTGCTGGTTGGCTTTGACGGTGACGAGCGAGCGGCTGCAAAGCCACGCAGCTTTCTCCTTAGCATCCACTTTTCCTTAGAGTCATGTTCTCCTTAGACATCCGTGCGCGACGGTTTGGTTGAAGTTGCCGTTCATGGAGCCAGCGGGCGCTTGGCGGAGCACGCGAGGGCGCGGAGACGCCGCCGCCGGGGAGTTCGTGCGACTGGCGGCGGCCATCGACGACTGCGCGGCCTTCAGCCCGACGCAATGGCGCCACGTGCTGGACAAGTCGGCGACGGTGCTGCGTCACAGCAAGAGCGGCGGCGTCGAGGCTGCTGGCAACTTCCTCGTTACTGAGGAGAAGACCGGGAGAGGAGGGAAGCGAGCCATGAGGCGACGTTCGCTGCCACGAAGAGAAGACGCCGAAGAGCCAGTGGAGAGCACGAGGATGTTCCCTCCGCTCTCGGTGGCGCAGTACTTGAACCAACCAGATATGGTGAGAAATATCTTACTGGAAGCTCAAGTAAAAGGTGAACAGGAGGAGATTGAGGTTCTGGTAGAACCAGAGCTGCAGGTTGAAGAACACGAGGAGGAGGACGCAGATGACGAATTTCAGATGGATGCTGACGATACTGAGGCAAGTCATGTGGTGCTGCCTCTGTTGACGACGATGTCGCCTCGGACGAGGCGGGGACTTGCTCATCTGCCCCCTCCTATCGAGGCGGAGATGCGTGAGATTGAGAGCTTTGAGCGCTCAGTGGCGCATCCTGAGTTTTATGAAGATTTTTATCGTGAGCTCAAGAGAAAGAGGAGACAAGAAACGCGTCGTCCAAGTGGAAAAGCACAACTTTCGACTGAAAAGACGAACCTGCAGAAAATGCCTAGGTCGTCTTCTCTCGCGTCGTCTCTACGGAAAACAAAGAGGCCACGCGGGGCCATCAAACCGTTAGCTAGACGAAAAGAGGTCAAGGATCCTGCGGCTAAGTTGCCAACAGTGTCAGCGGAGGAGAAAGAGCGAGCACGGAGAGTGATTGAACAGAAACAAGGTAAAGGCGGGATTGGCTTTTCAAACAAGACGGCAGCGAAGACGTCAAACCAACACTTGCATCTAAGCAAAAACAGGATACCCAAGCGTTCTTACAGTTACAGCAGATTAATCCAGGAGCGAAACCAGGCTGAGATGCAGCACGGGGAGGCAGAGTGTCACGTAAAGGAAACCCTCGATGACATTAAACACTGGATACCGCTTGATGTGATTTACGCAGTTGGGCTGGGAAAGTTTGCATCACCAGCTCAACAGCGAGCTGCGGAATTGCTCTTTCGCGTTGGAGTCCGTTTGAAAGGTCAATTACTGTTCATAGGAATGCGTCATTGGAAAGAGTTTGTTCTCACAGCGCGAGAGCAAGAATGGGACCAGGTCAGCGTCCGATTACAATGTTGGTGGCGCCAAATATGTGCGAAACGTGAACTTTCAATGCGGAGAATAATACGAAGGGAGCTGCAACGCAGACAGGAAGCATTTCTCGCCCTACTTGCTAGCAAGCACCAGCAAGCAGCCCTCAGGATAACGCGCTGTATTCGAACATACGCACTCCGATATTCCCGTGAAAGAGTAGCACTTCGAGATAAAGCTGCTGTCTGTATTCAAAAGTTTTGGCAACAGCGGTGCACTCAATGGGCAGCGCTACGTCGAGAACAGCGAAGACAACGCCAAAACAAAGCAGCTATTTGCATTCAAAAGCATGCGCGACGGATATTGGCGCAGCGAAAACGAGTTTTGCTCAGTAAGCTCTACCATGTAGATAAGCGCCGTCGAGAAAAAGCTCTTAAGACTGCTGCGAGAGCGAAGAGTACACAAATGTGTGGAGCTGCAATATCTATACAGCGTACTTTCCGCAATTGGCACGAGAGACGACTTTTGATGCTTCGCCGCCGCCGTGCAGCTTTTGAACGTGACAAGAAGAAGATTCTCAAGGTACAAGCACACTATAGAGGCCAACAAGCGCGCAGATGGGTAACCAAACACAAAAGTGACGTTCGTAGAGCCATTCTCATTATCCAGTGCACGTGGCGATGCTTCCTTTCAAAACGTGAGCTCTGGAGACGCAAGCAGCAAGCCATTGCTCGACGTAACCAGTTACTGAAAGAAATCGAGGAAGAACGTCGCAATAGAAAAACAAATGCCCTTGTCCCCATTCAGCTACAGAAGAAGTGGGGCCAAATTTCGTTGCTGAAGACCAAATCCGGCGATGCCTCCGATTCACGAGAGGTCCAAGCTGCTAGAAAAGTACAGGCCAGATGGAGAGGCAAGCAAATACGCAAGCGGCTTCGGTATGAAAAAGCAAAGGAGATGGAGAGGTCGCGGCGTGACGTTAAACGCAAACGTAGACTTGCAGCCATTTGCATACAAAGACGTGTCCGAGGAATCAGAGGACGAGCATACGCTTGGCAAGTGATCGAAGAACGGAGCGCAGCGCGAATCCAAAGGGTGTGGAGGGGATACAAGACTCGAATTCATCTTCTGAAAATGAGATATGCCATCAAGATGATCAATCGAATGCAAGCACGTTGGAAAGCTCGGCGAAACGTTGAGAACCAGCGTTTCCGCGCCCTTAATGCAGCAACTGTACAACGAGCGGCCCGCCGATTTATCGGAAGGAAAATGCTATCTGCAGTGGTTCGACGGCGGCAACTTCTATCAGAAGAGGGAGCAGTGGGCAAGGTCCTAGAGGAAAGAACTCGAAGTCGTGTTAAGGATGAGCTATTACTGCAAAGCTTTACTTTCAAATCAGTGAAAGCTGCAGACGCCAAGGAAGCTAGTACCCTGGAGGAATTCCGTGTTGATCGGGCACTTTATACTGTCGACATGGAGAAAAGGCAGTGGAAGCGGAAGGGGTACGACGGCATTTGGCAGGAGGTCTTCCGAAATGCCGCTGGTAGCTCGGTGGAAATGGACAACTCTCATTTTGCAAGATTTCTCAAAGGCCTTCCGCACGCTTTCATTCACAAGACCCAATTTCCAATGCAGAACGCCGATATCATTTTCGCGAAAATGAAGGAACCTAAAGCAAAGACAATCTCTTTTCCAAGATTTAACAAGGCCATTTTGATGCTGTTGAAAGAGAAATTTACGGACTCGAGCAGATACAAGGAGGTTAATAAAGTCTCGGAGCCTGTTGACTCTGGCAATGATTTCGAGCGCTTTCTTCGATTCATGAATCGCTTTGTTCTTCCGTCCACGATCCAAAACGGAAAGTACAGGAAATTGCTGGAAGCGCACTGTAACAAACGCTTGTTTTGGTCTGCTGCGGTATTGCGGCGATTTGCCATTCGACTCGCTACCAAGAAAAAGCACGATGAGTTCGTGATCGTTTTCCGTGAGCAACAAATTCAGAAGCATCGCAGTACGTGTGCTGCAAAAATTCAACTAGCGTATCGGTGCTTCAAGTTTCGTTTGCAGCTAAAGGCGATGTTGGCCAGCATGTTTATCGAGTTTATCGATCATACCGGACGCGCGATTAAGTTCCAACACATTGCCAGTGGAAAAATATCCACGAAGCGTCCAGTTTTCTTGAAGGGGGTAGTGTGCGGCAAGATTATCCCGTTGCCTTTTCCGGGCGAGGAGTTCCACGCGTTTTGCGAACGCCACGAAGACAGCACTGACCCAAATGCCTCAAAAGTTCCTGCAGAGGTATACTGTGTCGGATGTGAAGACGCTATGTGTAAAATCTGTTTCGATAGGGACCACAAATCGAGAACAGCTTTTCAGAAGCACCAGCTGCGAACGATCCAGAAGTGCAGTTACTGTGGGTTGGAAACTGCGACGAGAGAGTGTTTGCAATGTGGAAATGGCAAAGTTCCCTTCTGTGACTCCTGCTTTCCTCATGTGCACAAGGAACGCCTTACAAAGTCCAACCAAGGAGACAATGTTATACACCGAAAATTGCCAACTACACAAGACTCCAAGGTGGTTGAAAAACAGTTTGCGGGAAGCCAGCACAAGTTTCAGCCACTGGTGGTCATGTGCGTCGAGTGCTCGAACCGGGTTGCTCAATGGTCTTGCGAAACGTGTTTGGACGTCTTTTGCAAGCGTTGCATGGGCTCATACCACGCTAAAGGACAAAGGCAGCATCATCACTGCCACCGCTTGAACTACTTTTCCATTCTCCGGCAGAAAGCAGAGCAAAAGAGAGATGCTGACGCCGAAAAAGAGCGAAGGAGACGAAAGAAACGGCGTGAAGAAGAGAGACGGCGACAGGAAGCAGAACTCCAACGAGAAAGCCTCGCTGCTACAAAAATGCAGGCTCTAGCACGATCGTTCGTCGCACGTCAATCTGGAAAAGCATATATGCGGCTGGTCCGACAAACGCAAACGGCGCGGGCACAACGGAAAAAGGATGACAAAGTGCGTTTGTCCATCACGTATAGGGTCAAAGCTGCGTTTGGGGTATCGCCAGCATTAGTGTCGGACACGAAACAAGAAATCGCGGCGCGTCGTGAGCAGTTTGAACTCATCAAGCGCACATTATTTCTCCAGAGACGGCCGTTGGACACGTCCAAGCCAGCCAAGAAGCGCTGGAGTAAGAAGCAAAAGGCGCAGGCTCTCGAGGCTGCCAGAACCTGGTGTGACTACGACGAGCCGGTCAAGATCCTCAAGGGCGAGTGGAAAAACTGTGTGGGAACGATTGTGTCGACGCAGAACTTGATTCTAACAGGGAGCGTGCTGGTTTTCGTCCCGCTAGCCAACCGGTCTGCGGTAGTTCGATGGGAGGACATCGAGCCGTACGACCAAGATGAAGCTTTACGCCAAGCATACGAGCCTCCAGGACAAGTAGCCTTGAACGTCACGCGAGATTTCCGTGTCCAAATCTCGCACATCTTGGAGGCTGCTGTCCTAAAGGCACGCTTGCTATACATGCAAACGATCGAGTTCCACAGTATCCTGCACTACGCGTGGGTCGTTGAATACGATAAGCGAGAACAGAAAGTGGAGTACTGGAATGTGGTGCTCAATCGACGCGTTTCCACCGCACCCAAGGCATTGCAGCTGCTCGAGCAGATGGAGCCCGAGGATCGGGAGAAGTTGGAGACGCGCGTGGAGCTGGCCAGAAGCAAACTCGTTGCATTGCTCAACCCGTTCCAGCCGAAGAACAAGCCGAAGCTGGCGCTGCGGAGGAATGCTGTTGTGTTCGTCTCAAATGGCGTGAATGGGATGGATGGAAACTCTTCAGTCGCAGCTCTGAAGCGCGAGATGGAGGCTATCGACAGCGCTCGGTTCTGGCACGACAAGGTGGCTTCGAACCGGCAGTTTGGCGGCAAAAAGGCGCAGCAATTCCTCGCTGCATGTCCGTCCAAGGCCATTTGGTCGCTGGTGAAGCTGTTCAGCTGGATGGACCTGCACGAGGACGGCGGGTTCGAGCCGCACACCAAGAAGCTGCTGAGTCTGACCGAGGAGCTGCAGGTCTACGTGGTGCAGGAGGTGAGCGATCGCTTCGAGAGGTCGGGGGACGTCAAGCTCGCGCGGGGCAAACTGCTGCAGCTGTTGACTCAGAAGGAGGCCACACTGCAGCTGCTGGTGACGAAGGACCAGCGAGACACCGAGGAAGACGCGGCCCGATAAAAAAGGCAACTTCCACTTCAACTCGTACTTAGCGTGCTGATTGACTTACAGGACTACATACAGTCGATGTGGATGGAGTGTCGCTCGAGTGAAACGACCGGGAAGTCAAAAGGAGACGCCAGCAGCGACCAGTCATTCGCCCAGCCAACCAGTGGCCCGCCGAGCCGCCTCCATTTGCCTCGCCCACGCAACAAAAGGGAAGTTCGAAGCAAACGCATCAACTAGGAAACAATGGGTAAGACTCGGCTTCACACGGCGGCAGGGCGCAGCAGCGACGGCCACTAGGAGGACACGCAGGACAGGCAGGAGGCAGGAAGGAAGGTGCTCCCATGGACTATAGCGACGGCACTCAGAGGTCGAGCGACCGACAGGGGACAGCGTCACCAACCAGCAGCTGCGCGACCAATCGATAGGACGCCTCAGGACGGCACTGGCGACGCTAACGCACGAGCACCGAAGCCTTCTGCCTGTCAACCTCTCGCGTGGCCGTCCCGCCGCCCCCGCCGTTGCCATTTCCAGCAGAAAACACACAACAAAACGTATAATGTGCTGACTTGTGCATTGATTGATGGCTACAGTCCAGATCAAGGCGCACGAACTCCGCACCCAGAGCAAGACGGAGCTGCTCCGTCAGCTGGACGACTACCAGCAGGAGCTGGCCCAGCTCCGCGTGGCCAAGGTCATCGGCGGCGCCGCCTCCAAGCTGAGCAAGATCCGCGTGGTGCGCAAGTCGATCGCCCGCGTGCTCACGGTGTACAACCAGAACCAGAAGGCCAAGCTCCGCGCCGCCCTCGGCAGCAAGAAGCACGTGCCCCTGGACCTGCGCCGCAAGCAGACGCGCGCCATCCGCCGTCAGCTCTCCACGCACGAGAAGTCGCTCAAGACCCTCAAGCAGCAGAAGAAGGAGTCGTACTACCCCAAGCGCCGCTTCGCTCTCAAGGCGTAAGCGTTGCTAGTTGCTGGGCGTGCGTCGGACTAAATACACCCTCCTAAGCTTCCCGCCATGTTTCGACAGGGCGTTGATCAACTGTTGGGTTTTGTTTTGTGTCGTTCAAGCGCATTGATTGGGGGTGGAGGATGTTGCTGCCGTTTTACGACTTGTACTTACTCCTCAGTGACGACGTCCCAGTCGAACGACTCGTCCTCCTCTTCCGAGTTGGAGTCGGACACGATGTCGAAGCTGCTCGTCGCGGTTTCTTGCGCTTCTTCTTGCTGACGTAGTTGGGACTCTTCGTCGTCGCTTTGGCCGACGAGTTGAGTAGCGTCCGGGTCTTCAGCGCTGCTCTGCTGTGTTGAACGTAGAGTGCATGCTGGGTCCACCATAGGTAGAGCGGCCATTGCTAGGTCGCTTAACAGCAGGTCGTTGTGGATAGCGAACTCGTCTGAGTCTTCTTGTCGCGATGATTGCTCGTCTTTCAATGGTTCTACACCACCTTCCTGCAGTATGAAGCATTACCAGTAAGATGTTTGCTGAGGGTATTTATTGCTGTGTACCAATGCGCACCTTGACTGTGAACGGCTGAACAACGTAGCCAGCAGCAGAAGACTTCGCGATGACCATTGCACGATACAGAGAATGTCGCTCCATGATGAACTGCAATACAAAAACAAAACCACCTAAGACATTTTGAAGCTGAACAAAGCCACCGCATTTCCTGACTCTTGTAGTGACGCAGTGCGCCCAACTATCACCAAGCTGTGGGTTTGTGTAGAGTCCACCTTCGAGGCAGCATCATGTTAAAACGGCAAAGACAACACAACAACCGCGGAAAAACCAACATTCCTACCTTCGCCTTCGACTGTAGTGGCTCGGTTAGTGACGACTACGAATGCTTGGTATGTGTCGGCGAATAACCTGAACCACAGTTCGTTAGTCTTCATGGCAGCAGATGTAAGAACTGTCAGTCTTACTTTAAGTTTCGTGCCATCCGCAACATTTGATGCTGACGCTGCGCGTGTGTCAAATCGTCGGCCTAATGCCACGAAGGAGCAATTTGTCAGTGTACACAGCCAGCTAGCAGCATTCACAAAACTGAAACAGCATCGCACCTTTTGGAATAGCGTTGTAACACAGTCAATGATGATAAGATTAATCCTAAGCGAGTGCATGGCATCTTCCATCTCCTTTAACCTGCCCATTTCAGCAACAATAACAAATGTTAGTTGGAACCAGCGGCACGACACCTTCGAATCAAATAACAAATCTCGTACTTGGCAGTGAATGCTGCGATGGAGTTAACCCTCATGACACGGATGCGCTTGATCACTGTCGCTGCCAACTCGTTGATATCTGCTTCTTGACCCGCATGCGTCAGTTTAATGCGGGTCATGGCGATCTGCAACAATCTAAACCAGGAAAGCCAAATCAGATTTTTTCCTCCACCGCGGCATCTTCCACCACGCCAAACGAACCGCTTGGCGCTGAAGTTGTGCTCTACATCGAAAAACATGACGCCGTTGTCCGGATAATCCATCGCGCACACCACAGCAAGCGTCATGGCCACTTGACTCTTGCCGATCCCAGCAGTGCCCACAAACTTTTCACGAACACCATCAACTCAGCTAAAACGCACAGCCACCTCACATACACAGCCCCAATCTCCGCACCTCGGACAGCGCTCGACAGTGCAGCCCTCCATTCAGCGCCTGGTCGATGCTTGTCAGTCCTGTGCGCAGGAACGTCGGGTGGTTGGCGCTTTCCAAAAAGAGGTCGAAGGCCTGTGCGGTGATACGCAACGTATTGTCAACAACCCGCTGCAGTCTCTTCATCACTGCAGAAATGCGGTACTTATCACTACCGAGCGACTTGCTGGGGCCAGTCGAATCGACAGTTTTGTCAGCAATTCCTGCCAAAGCCACCCGTGGTTATGATACAGTTTACTTCTCGTCGAATTCCCGGACGCACAGACCTCCGTCTCGCGAACCGACAGGTCCACCGCATGCGCGACATCCCAGAGAGGGCGTTGCAGCAGCTGGCGCTGCGTGGTGATGCCGCTGGCGCGAAATAACGCGCGCCGGCGCTCGCCCACATTCTCCCGAGCCAGCACCCGCTGTAGCATTTGCTTATTGGCTACTGTCACGGTTCGTGCATATATGTTACAATAATTGACACCGATACGTGAAGATTGTATTGAATTGCACAGGAGAAAAACCAGGAGAAACGAAGTTGAAGTGCCTCAGCATGAACAGCGATGAGCTACGCCACGGAGGCCATGGATCCATAGCTACTCCCCCGAGACGAGCGGCTCTTCGTGGCCTTCTTGGCTCGCGTGGGGTCTTGGATCAGACCGGTGAACTGGTTGATCTCGGGCAGCATGTGCGGCTGCACCGTCGCTTTGTTCGACGGAGACAAGCGGCCCTGGTGGAACGAGAAGGCCTTGGTGAATTCCGGCGTGGAGTCCGGCATCTGGCACCAGAAGCCATTGGTAAAGCAGAGGCGCGACCCGCCCGTGATGAAGTAGTATTGGCTACGGACCAGCACCGTGAGCTCTTCCTCGATCTGCAGCAGTCTCTCCTCCAGGTCGATGTCGTTGGCGTCCAGTCCAAAGGGGCACTCAATCTCGAGCGCGATTTCGTCAGCCATGAAGAGGAACGTGCCCCAGAGGAACACCCAGATCGGCGTGTAGAGTCCCGAGTTCGGCACGATCACGAACATGTACAGCAGCATGTAGGCCGCGAGCAGGAACTGCAGGTACTGCATGTAGTTGAACGGGATGGGGACGTTGGCGATGTGGAACACCGTCGTGTACAGGTTGGGCAGCTGAGAAATCTTGCCTTGCAAGCTGCTGGCGTTACCGGGTGTCAAATGGCCGCACTGAGCAGCAACCTGCACAAGTCGCTTGAGCCAAAGCTCGGTGATGGCCGCACGCAGCTTGTGAGGAGTCTGGCGCACTAGATCGCAGTAGGACTCGACCTGGTTGTCGTCCTTCTTGTGCTCCGACCCACTCGCATACAGCTCGTCGTACTCTGCATCTGTCAGGACACCCAAGTCCTTCAAGCTGTGGATGTCGTCGCGACCACGGCAGTCGTGGAACACGATGGCGATGTACAGGAACACCAAGCGACGCAGCTCCGTGAAGAACGTGCACTTCTCCAGAATGTCCCGCGAAATGGGCTGCGGCTTGTCGTCTTCCAGCTCCTCGCTCTCTTTCCTGCCCGCTTCTTCCGCTCCGTCGCCAGTGTTCTCGTTGGTCTCCTTCACTTCCTCCTTGATGGTGGTGCTCACGTACGCGCATCCCGACGAGACGATGTCCCTCGCCGCCTCCGAGAGCGCCCCCATTGCCACCATGCCCGACCTCCACTGGTTAAAGGCCGAGTTCAAACGGAACGAAACCACGAGCCCCAGGAACGTGTTGAACACGGTCAGCGAGTCGGTGAACGCGATCGACTTCCTCGTCGTCACCACGAACGGGTAGTAGTGGTCCACGACCGAGACGACCACCGCGACCAGCGCCATGTGAAGAGCTCGAATCGGAGCTTGCCCACTGAGCGCAGACCCGTGCCAGCGCAGTAAAATCCCCCACAACCGCGCTGCGTCGTAGTAGATCATCGAGGCCACTTGGCTTGGCTTGACTTGGACTCGGAGTTTGGACGAATGCCAAAGATCCCAGAGTCGTCAATGGGTGCATGCACCGGCACCACCCAACGTACTTCAACGGGGGGGTTTCGTTCTACGGGAAAGATCGGTCCCTGGTGTTTGAATAAGCAGAGGATGCTAGCGAGAAAACAAACTCCTTTGAACAAGAGGATAGTGCTCGTTCTAATGCAAAAAATCTATTCGGTTAGTGCTGGTTTCGATCTCTTTTACCTGCGGAAATGGCCTCGCCCCGCGGGTTTCGAGAGCTTCAGGTCGCCAACGCCACGCTTCTTCCGCCGCTTCCCGTTGCCAAACGCCGAGTCGCCATCATCCGCGTCCCCGGCTTCGCGCTCGCGAGCGCGCTGCTGCCTGCGCAGATCAGCCTGCGGGACGAAGGACATCTCACGGATGTAGCCCCCGCCCGCAGTGTCCTCCTTCTTGAACGCGCTGCGCTCCTTCTCGGTAACACGCTGCATGCGCAACCGCTCGGCAAGCGGCAGCTTGGCCAGCTGCTTCTTCTCGCGCTGGGCAGCACGGTCGGTCGACGATCCGAACGACATGAGGTCGCCCACCTTCTCGCCTTCTGCGATCTCGTAGAACTTGGGTGCCGATTTCCGCTTGTCCTTCGGAGTGGCGCGCTTCGGTGCACGCTCCAGAGTTTCTTCCTCCTCCTCGTCGTCCGAGGACTCGTCGCTCGGCCTGCCTTCAATCTCGTCCTCGTCCCCATCGTCGTCCACGCGGGCGAAGCGCCCGCCCACCTCGTCGTCTTCGTCCTGATCGTCGTCGGTGCCGGCATCACTGTCCATATCTTCCTGCTGCTTGCGCTGCTGCTTCGTGTTGACAGCGTTCGGGTGCAGCATACGGTACGTGTCGCTCTCCTCATCCACGTGGAAGTCCGACGACGTGAACATGCGCGAGAAACGATCGTCGCCAAGCGGGTTCGAGAGAGCCGTGTCGGCAGCTGCCTCCTCGACGCCCCCCTTGCTGTTCCTTTTCCGCTTGGCTTCGGTCTCCAGGATACGCTCGGCCGTAGCGCGGTTGACCTTGGGCAGCCGGCGCTGGATGGTGATACGGTTGGCCTGCTTCGCCTCCACCTTCTCTTTGAGCTTCTTCTTGCGCCACTCGTCGTACGCGAATGGTTCCGACGCCGCCTTCACCTTGTTGTACAGACGAGCATCCATGAAGAAACCGTGCATGTACGCCTTGAGCAGCGGCGTGCCGACCAAGTGATCCAGTCCGAACGTGGCAATCTCCGCGCGAGTGACGAATCGGTAGTCGTCGTAGACCGTGGCCTGGGCCTCCTCCTCGAGCTCCTCCGTCAGCGAGTCCAAGAACGAGCACCACTTGGGCGCAATTCCAAGCTCCGGGATGTAGTAGCTCATCACACGCTCCTGTTCGCCCGCCACTAGCAGCACACCAGACTTGCCCTGCGCCCCCTCCACGACACACACATCCTTCACCTCCGCAGGCGTTTCCACGTTCGTGAACACGGCGCCGTCGCGACGGTCCCAGATCTTAATCACCTTGGCATCCGACGAGATCACCTTGCGCGCGTAATCGTGGAACTGCAAGTTCACGATGGGCAGTCCGTACTGGTGGTTCTTCTCCAGCAGCGGACGCGACGACCGCAGGTCGTACAGCAGACACTGCCCCTCCGAGGTGCCCACACCAAACGTGAGCCCGTCGTCATCGAATCTCAGCGCCGTGACTTCCAGCCGCTTGTCCGAGTTCGACGCGCAGTGTGCGGCGACGTCCAGGCTGCCGACGCGTTGCTGACTCCTCGAGTCGAACATCTCCACGACTCCGTCGTCACAGCCGACGCCCACGAGCTGGTGGATCGGGTTCATCTGCACCACGTTGGCGCCCGAGGACTGCGACTGCAGCTCCAGCGGCGCCACGAAGCGGCCCTGGTCGAGGTTGATGCGGTACACGTCGGAGCCCGACGCGGCCACGTACAGCTCGCAGTTCTCCCTGTGGTACGTCATGTCCCGGCCGAACTTGGGGATGCGCATGTTGTAGTGCGTGCCGTAGGGCGCGTGGAAGGCCACGGAGCGGTCCGCCTGCAGGAACGCGAGCTTGCCGAAGTCGGCGGACAGCACCTCGAACTGCACCACCTCGGCGTCCAGGCCGCGCTCGAACTTGAGACTCAGGTCGCGCACGTCGAAGACCTTGACGGAGGGCGGGTACACGCCCGTGGCCACCACGAAGTTGCCGTCCGAGGACATGCGCACGCGCTGCGAGCCGGCCGGGAAGTGGAAGTCCTGCAGCAGCTCCACGCGCCGCCGGTAGTCCTCGTCCTTGGCCAGCGCCTTGCGACTGCCGCCCTTCTCCGCCAGCCATTGGGGCAGCGTCTTGCCCGACGACAAGTTGTAGATCTTGACGCCGTTGAGCGAGGAGGCCGCCAGCGCAGCCATGATGCACACAACACACGCGGAGGAGCTCTCACAAGGCGAATGCGAATGGCACTTTGTGCGGACAACTTTATCACCAGCCAATAGAAGTCGACGCGGTGATTGGCTACATTTCGGCACGCTAACGCAGTACTTTGTAATCTGTTAAACCCGTAACTTTGTATCTGATCCAGCACTACATCAGTACCTGTTGAATTCTAAAGTAGTACATTTTTCAACTAAAGCAATACCATTATTATCATTAGATTCTAAAGCAGTACATAGGTATACTAAATCAGTAATATTACTATCATTCCACGAAAGTCCCGAACTCCTGGACGCCCGAGCCATTTCCTGTTCAGGAATTGGGGACGGGGATAATGTCCAAAGGGGTATGAATTGGCATCTTAAATGCCAAAGGTGTAAAGCTGTGTCAGCACGTGTGTGCGGTGTCCATATGAAAACATAATGGGAAAATGTCCATCTTAAATGCCAAACGTGTATGAACCGGTTAAGCCTAACCCACACCGAGGACCTCGGTTTTGGTGCATACACCTTCATACACCTACAGACACAGAATTTTAGAGCAGATGGAGATATGCAATCAGCTGAGCAAGGTGCTCGATCAAGGTAGTGCACTGCACCATGCACTGTGCAGCATTTGTCTCAGCTGGGACTCTAGCTGTAGCACTAGCAACCGCGGGGAGAGCGCGCGCTCCAGCTCCGACATCAGCTTCGAAACTACCCTGTGGCACTGGTCCACGCGCAGTGGGGAGAACGCTCACAGCAGCGCCAAGTTGGGCATAGCTAAATTGGCAAAGCTGTACATGTTGCTGCGCGTACGCTAGGCACGGCACATCACTCCTTTCTGAAGCACTGGTGTTGGGAGGCTGATCGACGCGAAGGTATGCATCCCATGACAGCGAGCGAGGTCCTCGCGAACTTGATTCTCTTGAAAGACCAATTGCGTATGACTGCGGCGCATGGCATGGTTGCCAGTCGATTACACAGTTCCTCTCAATTGGTGCGACGCGCATGGCGGCCGCTACACAACGTGAACGCACACTGAGTACTATTCCAAAACGACACCACTACAATGATAAGAGTTGGTGTCATCGCAGATACACACACGTCCAGTCACTTTGCCAGATGTAATCATACACCTGCAGGCATTATGCTAGCATATGGATACCGCACACACATACTGACACAGCTTTACACCTCTGGCATTTAAGATGCGAATTCATACCTCTTTAGACATTTTCCCAAAACATAATGCCTGCAGGATTATGATTACATCCGGCAAAGTGACTGGACGTGTGTGCATCCCCAATGGCTCCAAATCTCATCATGTAGTGGTCGTCTTCACGTCTTGTTTGGAATAATGCTTAGGGGTCTTCCTCAAGTCTTATATGGCATTGTTGTGGCCACTTACTTTTCATTCTCCGCTTTCCTGTCTCGGTATAAGACCCCACACTTCATCGCTCGGTTCAATAACTTCAGCGCTTGGTTGTTGACCTCTTCCTGTTACCAAATGGTCGGGCTTCAGCCAGTCAACTGTCCTACGAAGAGCTTCACGCAGGCGACGTCATCGAGTACTATTCGTTCGCCTTCGTTTGTGGTGATCCTCGTGGCCACCGAACGACTACTGTGCTAGCAGTGGATGCGACCAATTCCAAGTTCCCTCTAGAGGTGGCGACGGAAGAAGTCATTCCGCTGGATATGATGATCAAGCGGAAGCTGAGCACGAATGCTGCCGTGAAGGACGGCAAAAGGCGGAAGGTGCGCACCTTCACGCTGGTCAACGGTTGCGTTGCAGGTCGCACTGATCGACAGGAAGTGTGTAGTCATAGTTGAGGACTTCATGTGCCGCAATCGAACGGCACTGGTCACTCGAGAGAATCAAGCACGCGGTGACTTTGCTCGCGGGCCAGTCCCGCAAGATGGTTCTGAAGCTGATGTCGGTGTTGCAGGGTGCTCTCTCGGCGCTGAACGTGGACCACTGCCGCAACATGCTTCCGAAGCTGATATCGGTGAACGTGGTCCAGTCCCGCAAGGTGGTTCTGAAGCTGAATTCGGTGCTGCAATGTGCGCTATCCGCGCTGATCGCGGACGGGTGCGTCATAATGGAATGGCCCTTGCCACAGGCCACAGCCAGGTGCTGCTCGGTGTCCGTTAAGCCTGCGAGCGTGCAGAGCTTGGCGTGCGATTTCATCGAGAGCCCGCAGGCGCTCAACACCTGCTGCACATACGTCTCACTGTTGGGGGAGGCCTCCGGCGCGTCCGAGTCGTGCATCAAGAGCTGCTACAGCGCCACCCCTTATCCGAGAGTAGGAGACTGTTTCGTGGTGGCGGTAGTACGGAGTTGTTGCCACTGACGCGCTGGGAGGGGGGTAAGCTTGCTACGATTACTAGCACTATAGCTCGAGTCCCAGCCTAGACAAGCGCTGCACTACATGGTACTGCCATGACCACTGTGCTATGCTGATTTCCTACATCCGCCTGTTCTCCAGTTTGTGACTGAACGTGTATGAAGGTGTATGCACCAAAACCGGGGTCCTCAGTATGGGTTAGGCTTAGTCGGTTCATACACGTTTGGCATTTAAGATGCCCATTCATACCTCTTTGGACATTGTCCCATTCGGGACGTTCGTCTCGCTAGTCGTCGGGCGAGGGTTGGGTCCGGGCTGGGGTTATGTCCGGGCTAGAGTTGGGTGGTGTCCGCCTTCGGCAATTGAGTTTGGTAGTACTAGTACTACACGGCTATTATAGTACCGTTATCACGAGTAGTTGAGCAACGGCAATCGCAGTAGCACTACTAGTAGTACTACCGGTGCGGTGTTGTCGCTGGGTTTGCTCCAGCAGCTCGTGCCTGTGGAACTATGTGCAAGCTCACAACCACTTGCTGCAACTTCAAGAGGAGCCCTAGGCTCGACTGGTCCGTGGGGCCATGGACTGGGGGATCCAAAAGTGAGCGGACGTGAGGAAGGGAGGCAGGAAGTCACCCATTCGCGTGCCATTTGAAGATGGGCTGAAGCTTCTTGAAACTAGTAGTGCTCTTAGAGCATTTCAAACGGTGCACTGTAAACGCCAACGGCAAAACGTTTAGCGTTATTTTTTTTACCGTGACATCGTTGTTTATTCCCACCGGCTCACTGTAAAAGCTAAATGGGAAATCTAAAACTGTAAATGTGGCGTTCTCACGGCAAAGAGGTTAAGTTTGCCGCGAGGACGCCAAAGTGCCGGCAAACCGAGAAGCGATGTGCATTTCCCCCCAACCTGGCAATCCCACACATCGCCGAGCTACCTCCGCCGTCTCTGAGCGCCGCGCTATGCCCCAGAGTACCCAAGCTCACCGCTGTGCTGACGAAGTCCCCGGCGAGCCGAAGAAGCCCGCTGTGTCCAAGTGCACCGCCAAGTTTGGCAGCTACTCTAGACCAGCCTCGAACCGGTAATGTCGTCGACATCACCACCATTTACAGAGGCTGGGCCTTCCTGTGCTTTGCGTCAGCTCCTTCGTCGGCGAAGTGAATCAACACACTCTCTGGGAAGGTTGAAGGGGGAAAACTCCGGCGCTGAAGAAAAAGGGTTCCTCTGTGATCCGTACCTGCTCATCGGGAAGGATTCGTCGACGGGTAATGACCAAGCTGCGGCTAAATTCTGGGTCGTGCCAGAAGGCTACGACAGCAGACCGTTGCGCTCACTTGAATCTAAATGGTCAATTATTCAGCACGATGTGTCCAAGTTTTTTGGACGTTTGGCAACGGTGGTGGACTTGAATCGCTCAGGCACCAACGCGGACGATGACATTGTGAGTGCCATACAACTCTATCAGAGTACTCACGCAACAAAAGGCGTCAGAGACAACAAGCCATTCAAGTTTATGCAGTGCTGGCGAGTGCTCTCCAAGGAACCGAAGTGGCAGGCGCACCGGGCAGCTAAGCCTACTGCAAATCAGACTTCTAGCGATTCAACTGCACAGGCTACGAGAGTACCACGACCGACAGGAAATAAAGCAGCCGAGGCGCCTACGAAGGCGGCTGCTTCCCTTGAGCAAACGCAGAAGCGTATGGCTGAGGCGGCGTTGATGATGGCCAATTCAAGTCAAAAGCGTGCTCGATCACTTGAAGAAGCCAACAACTATACTCTGTTTACAATTCAGCTCGATGAACTCGATGCAGACGCCCAAGAATATTTCCGCATGCGCCGAGCGGCCGTTCTCGCCAGAATGAGGGGTGAAACCAATGAAATCCAACCCATCCAGCACACTGATCAGGAGCCCAGTAGCATCGGAGCTGGGCACAACAATGAAATGGCCTGTGCTTCGGACAACTCATGACGCAACGCTACATCAATGATTCAGAGCAAACTTGCGCTGCCATAGATGCTCCACTAAATCATCTTGAAGTTCGGCGTGTACTCCAGCGTCGTGCGCATGGGCATGTTGTCGTAGAAGTGAGTCTAACGTGATGTCTGCATTTGCCACGGACGGTGAAGTGATGCGATCTATGTAATCATCATCCTCTCCATATCCTTCCTCTACTTCAACAATACTGTTGTGCATTATCACACACGCGTACCACGTGTCTTTCAATGTGTCTTGTTCCCAAAAGAGAACTGGCTGGACAATTATCGCAAAACGCCTTTGGTGAACACCAATGCACCGCTCAACGTCTTCGAGATCTGCTTCTTGCACCTTGACATACAGTTTCTCCTTTCAATTCCGGGTAGATACCGTCGCACAGAAGATAGCACATTTTGTACTCGTTTCCATTCACTGTGTATGTACGCTCCGGTGCATGTGCATTCAGCCAATTTACCATTAGTGGAGACCGGTTAACAACATTGATATCGTTGTTAGAACCAGGTGGCCCAGCGTAAGTATGCCATATCCACAAAATCATGTGTGGCAACTACCTCCATGATCACAGAGCGCTTGCCATCCCTGATCTGGTACATGCCTTACCACCCCACAGGACAGTTCTTCCAAGTCCAAAGGGCGCAGTCCAGCGAGCCAAACATACCGGGGAACCCACGCCGCCGCTCGTTGATGGACTCTCGGCGATACTCTGCATCGAACTTGGCTAGATCGGCTTTAGTAAAGCGCTGGAAGACCTTCGTTGCTGTGCTCTCTCCGAGCCGCACGTATTCATCATCTGCAGCACTGCAGTGGCGTTTTGAAGAGGTGAAAGGCCGGGTTTGCCAGCAGCGTCGGGATTCTGGCGGAAGTAGTCATCCGTCTCCAGCACTCCAGCCATCGGGTGGTGAAAAACACGGGCGGCATCCGAAACCTCCGTTGAAATAGCCTCGCGTTGTTCACGGGGTCACAGGCGAAGTAGACTAGATACAGTTGCCGGTGTCCAGCAGCATGGTCGCGCCAAGCATTCGCACTGCGTCCAGGGCGCTTCTTTGGTGGACCCTCGGTAAGCGCTGGTGGCTGCAGCTTCGTCGTCATCTCCTTCAGCGTGAGTTTCGCGACGACGCTTGATACGTGACATCCAGTCCTTGTCCTCCGCCATTGTCGAGGGGTGCAACGTTTTTGGCGTGTGGCGTTTAGTGAGTATTGGTTGGACAAACTTTACAAAAACGGGAAAAGGTCATTGCGTGCTTGTCCTATGCCGTTGCCGATTACAGTGCACCGTTGGCGATGCTCTTAGCACTACCAACGCCATTTTTTCTCGCTACTACTCAACTAGCACTACTATTGCGAGTGCTATAGAAGTAGTTATAGTAGTAGTGCTAATATTACTACTATCGCTACTATTTTGAAGACTACTACCAAACCTGCTGATAATATCCGACAATGATATATCTTGCCTCATTCTTCAACCTGGCTGCCTCACAGTCATGCGGCTGTTCTGCTGGCGGGAGCGCAGCGAGAAGCTCAACTGGCGGCTGCTAGCCGCCCTAGACGTGGCCGAGGTGGTGCGTCGAGGCGACCCGGCCGCGCTGGAGCCGTACGCGCTGCAAATAACGTTCGCGCGGCTGCCAGACCCGTCGACGGCGTCGGGAGACCGCGACGCGTGGTTCCTCGTGCGCGTGCTGCAGCTGGCCATGGAGTACCTGCTGTTCATGCGCGCGAGGGACGGCGACGTGCTGGCGTCGCTGAGCCAGGAGCTGCGGCACGTGGAGCAGGAGCGGGACGAGCTGGTGCGGGCCACGCGCAAGTGGAAGGCCAGAGCTCGCAGCGGCGACAAACAGGTGGAGAAGCTGCACCAGGTGCTGCAGAACATCGCCAAGCTCCTGCAGATCCACGGGTAAATTTCAGTGGGGGGGGTTCTTCTTCTCTGGGATGTTGTGGGAGGGGAGTGAGGTTGATGTTTCCATTTGCTGTTGCCATGCAGAGCGTCGCCGTCGGCGGTGGCGACAATTGAGACGTTGCTGACGGAGCTGATAGCGGAGAGGCGCGTGAGGCAAAAGAGACGCGCGTCGGTGGTGGAGAAGGACGACGAGGAGGGGGGCGAGGGGATGAGGCCGGCGGTGCAGGAAGCTCGCGTGTGTGGGTTCTGTGGCAAACTGTTCTCGGCGGCTGAGTATTTGGAGAAGCATCTTGTGCGGCGACATGGAGCGGAGAGCGTTGAGGTGGAGACGCCGGTGAAACGCAAGATGCCGCGGGGTTTTGAGGAGGAGGAGGTGGAGCGCAAAGAAACAAATACGAAGAATGAGGACGCAGCGGCGTCTGAGGCTGCCATGCGGAAGATGGTGCAGCAGGTGGAGCGAGCGCTGCGTGAACATGAAGACAAGTTGCGATCACTTGCTGAAGAGGAAGTGCACAAAGTCAAGCAGATATATGAGCGGCTTCATGCCGAGACGAAGCTAGCGGCGGAAATGAAGAGCACCCGGCTGAAAACGGAGCGACAGCATGGAGAGTCACAAGGACAATTGGAAGATCTCTGCCTGCAGAAGCAAAAAGCTGAGAGTGAGCTCGCTGATCTGAAGCAGCAGATCCAGTTCCTTACGCTGAAAAAGAAGATGATGGGAACTGCAGCAAACGTGGTTTTGCCAACTGGCGTGTCGCCCAACAGTGATGA
This sequence comes from Phytophthora pseudosyringae, assembly GCA_019155715.1. Classification (NCBI taxonomy): domain Eukaryota; phylum Oomycota; class Peronosporomycetes; order Peronosporales; family Peronosporaceae; genus Phytophthora; species Phytophthora pseudosyringae. The sequence continues at coordinate 36,008 of JAGDFM010000038.1, forward strand.
TGCGTTATTTGCCGCGGAAGCAGAGATTAGGAGCCTACAGCAAACTCTCGAAGCGGTGAACGCGGAGCTGACGTCTGCACGAGAGGAACTCGCAAAAGTTCAAGCCTTACATTTGTCTGCCCTAAGGAAAAAGAAGGAACTAGGGGATAAATTGGCTTTGTCACGCGGGGCCAGTGCTGTTGTGCAGCAGGAAAATAGCTCCCAAACTGAGCAACCTGCTATGGTTAACGAGACTGTGCAAACGGATGAGCAGAGCAGTCCCCTTCTAATCGAAAGCGAGATGTTCACCGAGCGGTGTGATAAGGATGTGGGAACAGATCCTTTGTTTCCAAGCTACGAAGATGCCGCTGTTCTAACAGTTGATCTCGTGCAAGAATCTTCAATAGATGCAGAGGCTCAGGCGAGTACGATAGCCGACCCAGCTTCAGTGGACGCACCAGCCTCTAGCCCTGTGGTGCCCGAACCGATTTCGCAGGGTTCGCAAACTGGCTACGCTAGCGCTACCACAGAAGTGACCGCGGCACCTGACGATAAACGCATTCCAGACTACATCCAGCAAATCCACAGCCAAGATCTCCTTGACAGTGTTACCGAGCGTGCCCAAAGGTAAGCAGTATTTTGGCAAAATCTACCGGTGACAGTTGACTCGCCGTCTAACAGTGGCTCAATGTGTGTTGTTCTGTCACCAGCGCGGCAAGTAAAGTGGTGTTGAGTGATGTACCAGTCGAAAAAAGATACAGCTCGATCTCCCGACGCAAATACGTTCGAAGTCGCTTTCAGCATGACGAAGACGTGGTAAAGGAACGCGTTGCTAGTTGCCTCTCGCAACTTGAGCAGTTTTCCCGTCGGTTTGGTGTTCCATCGAAATGCGCCCGGTTACCCGAGAGCAACTTGCAGCTTGTCCAGCAGGCTCTATATGGCCATTTGGAAGTGCTACCCACGGAGGTCTTGTCAAGAATGGTAGACTGTGAAAATGCTGTTAGCGCGATCATCGAGAAAGAGTGGGTTCCAATGGAGAAAACACGGCAGCAAGCGCTGGAGCGTTTTAAAATGGAGGCCCGGGCCAAATCAGAGATCAGTCAAGGGTTAGTTCGACAGGCGATGGCAGCTTTTGGAGTATCGATGAAAGCAAACCAACTGAACAGTGAAGAGGTGGTAGCAGTCAATGATGAGAGACCCCTTGATACTGAGGAAATGCCGACTGAACGAAAATTGGATGAAGCCACTGCCCAAGGCTCAACTACCGATAGCAAGGACGGTTCAGTAAGGACACCAGCCCGCCGATATTCGGCAAAGAACCAGCTTACGGTGGTTGTCGGGGGAGAAACTACTGCAGAGGGCACAACCTATTTAGCTAAAGACTTTGAGGGAAGAAAACTCCCCTCACCAAATGACGATTTTGCAGTTGGCGAAATCAAAGCAGAGGAGAAAGCGAACACTTCTGAAGTGCAAGAGACTACTGATTATCTCGTGGAAAATTCCCATCGCGACGGTGAGGCATTAAACCTGGAAGATAAACTCATAGAGCCAATTTCAAACCCTGATGGCGGTAGTATTTCGCAACCGAGACAGGATGCACCTTCTTCTGCTTCGCCTTCATTGGGAGAGCCACAAGCAACTGTCGCAACCTCGTTATCTGGAGACCCGGAAATTCCAGACGCCACGGAAACCAGATTTCCAGTCGAGGTCAAGACACCAGAGATCAAGTCAATACAAGTACGGATGGACACAGCTAGGGATGACAGACGAAGATCATCCTGGGAAACGGATGGTCTTGCAAGAAGCCATTCTGGGGAGCTGTCGTCCCCAGAACCCATGTCAATCGAAGCTCAACACGTTGATTCTGAGCAAGACGGTGTCGAGGAAAGCCGTCGAGCAGATTGGCAGGATGAAAACCAAGAAGAGCGCGTGCAGTGGAATCTTCCGCGAGTGAGCACTTCGTCAGACTTGGAGGCACCCCAGCCGCGCATTTCGGTTCACCCTGTGCTTTCACACACAAACAGCTCACACCAGCCTACAGACCCTCTTCAATCGGATAGACTTGCAGCAGCCAGTGAGTTCGCAGTCATCGAGCCGGTAACAGGGCTAGACCGCACGCAGTCCATTGTGCTGTCGTCGGAGATGTCGTTTGGCACGAGCATTCCGAGCTTAGGCGACGAGAGTGAATCTGAGGAGGCCTCAACCAGTGTCCCAGTCGTAATCGTCGATACTGTCGTTGAGAGGAACATGGCAGAGGACGACGAGGCCTCTGCGTCTTCATTCAATCATGCACCTGCTCCTACCCCAGAAGTACAAGATGACAGTGTCATGAGCTTCGACGACTCCGACATCGAAGAAGTAATGTTGACGTAGCGGGATGCCGAGCGTGCGTGGGGAAAAAGATGAAACCATTGGTCTGCTGTGCTGTTTCGCGCTTGGCGCTCGGTTCTTGCGCCGTTGGAGCGAGTGGTGCGGGCTCCCTTAGGCCGACTTGATGGAGGACATGCCGCCCGCCTGTTCGATGAGCATCTCCGTCTTGGCACGGTACTCGTCGTACTTGGCCTGGTCCTTCGGGATACTCTCGTCCCCCTTCTTGTACATCACGGCCAGGTTGTGGCACGCCGGGGCGAAGTTGGCGTCGCAGGCCTTCTCCAGATACGTCTTCGCCTGCTGAACGTCGCGCTTGACAGGGCTGTGGAGTCCCGGCGACAGGTACATGGTGGCCACGCGGTTGCAGCTGTTGGCGTCGTCACGTTCGCACGCTTCCTTGAAAGCCGCAAGACCCTTAGCCACGTCCTGCACCAAAACCAACAACTTGTCAGCACTGTCGTCTCATCAGCCATCACAACGGACCCGCACCGACCTTCTCGCAGCCAATGCCCTGCGTACGCATGAAACCCACGTGGTGACAACCAGCAGCGTGGGCGTCCGCGCACGATTTCTCTACCGAATCAAACAGCACTTAGTTGCCAAGCGTCAACACGTGACACAACCAACCAAAGAACTCACCGAAGAGCTTGAACGCCTCTGGGTCGTTTTGCTCCGCGCCCTTGCCAGCAACTAAACACCACGAAATGCACACTCGATGTCAACATCCACCCACTGCAGCCAAGCAGCACGAAGCCGACGTACGCTTGAGTCGGCCGAGGTTGAAGCAGGAGGCGGGGTAGCCATTCTTGGAGCAGTTGAGCTCGTACATCTTGGCTACAGTTTCCAGACCCACAATTGCAGAGCAATGAATGGTCAGCGACCCTAGTCGAGTAGTACCAACTACTACCTCACTGGAGGCAGAGGCTGCTATAATATCGACCTGCGTCCGTGTAGTTCTTGTCCACGACGGCCAGCCACTCGCCCCAGCTGTGGCAGGCGCTGGCGTCGCCGTCGCCGTCGTTGCAGTTGGAGCGGAACTCGTAGTGGCGCTCCTCAAGCTGCTGGTTCACGCGCTTCACCTCGGCGGCGCTGCGGTCGCTGGCCTTCACCATGGGGCTCGCCTGTGTCTTTGGATCAACAAGGGCGCCACTTGTCTCCACTGCCACCACACTCGCGAGCATATTTTTGTATCCATCTTTCAGTTGGAGAGCATTGCGACAGTTGAAGGACATGTAGCCATCTGCCACGAAACGACGCGAGCCAAAAACGGACCGTCCTGCCTGCCAGCACTGCGCTTCAACGCCATTGACCGCCATGACGACAACGAGCTTGAGTCGATCGATCCCGTTCCTGCCGGACCCGCAGCAACGCGCCAATGTGCTGGAGAAAAGCGAACGAGCGCCGTTCGAGCAGCCTGTTCTCGATCCGGAGAAGTGGTTCCTCTCGGCCAAGGAGCTGCGGACTGCGCGGGACGGCTTCGAACGACCGAACCTCGCGCTGTTTACAACGGGGAACCACGTCCAGATTTACGCTGCGACGGCCGAGTACTTCAGCGACGTGGCGGACGACATCGCGCAGACTCGGGAGCACGATCTCGTGTACGTGACCGGTTGGTCGGTGTGCAACGTGCCGTTCAAGCCGCTGGAAGCGGCTTCGACGCTGCACGAACTGCTGCAAGCCGCGGTGACGCACGGAGCTGACGTCCGCATGCTCATCTGGTCGAATTTAATGGAGAGAAAGCAGGTCCTCGAGGTCCGGGACTTTGTCAACGCGCTGCCGCCGCCGAAGGCGAGAGGTCCCGCTCGCTTCGTCTTCGACGACCGACTGCCGCACACCACGTCGTCGCATCACCAGAAGTCGGTCGTGGTGCGCAAAGGCCGAGAGCTCGTTGCGTACGTGGGCGGAGTGGACCTCACGTCGAATCGATGGGACACCCTCGAGCACGACAAGCACGAGCTGCGGCGGCGCGTGGGCATCGAGAGAAAGGGCCGCAAAGGGTGGGTCGACGCGCACGCGCGGATCCTCGGGCCTGCAGCGAAGGATGTGGCCACAAACTTTCTCGCGCGGTGGAACTCGGAGCCGAAGCCGTCGCAGGACCTGCTGGACGACGTGTTTGCTTTCGAGAACCCGAAGTTCTCGACGCTTCCTCCCGTTGAAGAGAGTGATCCACCACCAGTGATCCCGGAAGATGGATCGCATGCCGTGCAGTTCGTGTGCACGTACAGCCCAGACTACGACGGGTACACCGACTTCGCGCCGATGGGCGAGCAGTCGATCCTCCATGCCCGGATCAAAGCCATTCGAAACGCACGGAACTACGTTTTCATCCAGGACCAGTACTTTATCCTAGTACCCGAGCTTCTCGATGTTCTTCTTGAAGTTCTGCCAACCATCACGCGCCTAGTGGTTATCGTGCAGAGCACCGCCGAAGCGAGTTATACGGGCTACGACAAGTACCTGTACGACATGGTCTCCCCGCTGCAGCTTCATTTTCCCGACAAATTCCAGTTCTACACAACGAAAGAGTCGCGCGGCTTGTACATCCACAGCAAGGTCGTAATCGTCGACGACGTCTATGTCTCGCTTGGCTCTGCGAATTGGAACCGGCGCAGTATGACGAGCGACACGGAACTTGGCGTTAATATCGTCGACACGGAACACATTCCGTCGCCAGACAACGTCACTGTCAACAAACTTGCTCGCGCCTTTCGTCTACGGAAATTCGTCGAGGCAACAAAACTTCCGTACGAGAAGCTGGACGCTATGACTTTTGTCGAGGCGTGCGACGCACTCCAGAGTGCTGCGCTCGACGATGGGTTTAGTCTCATTCAACCTTACACTCTCCAAGACAAACCTAGATTCGACGTCGACCATGTCCAGCGACGGATTGTTGACCCGGAAGATCCGCTAGGCGACAGGTGAGAAACCCCGTCAGATACGCGTGCGGAGGCTGCTGACACGCATTAACAAGTCCCTCTTCGTACGTTTTAATGTTGCAGTGAGCGCCAGCCAACAGGATTCAGTACTGCTATCTCCCGGTGCCTACGGTGTTGTCGAGTACAGAACTACGAGCGCACTGCCCCCGCAGAAGCGACTTCGGATCAAGCAGAGGCACAGCAAAACGAGTAGCCCCTCAGGTTTTCGGCAAAGAAGGACATACTTTCACAATGCAAAACACTGTTTGTACTGAAGAAGCCACATTTACGCTGCCGAGTCCGACCCGTAGCTGCTGCTGGCCACGCTTGGATCTCGAATGAGTTTCGTGAACTCGTTAATCTCGGGCAGCGATCCTTGCTGCAGCATAGCGCCGTGCGAGGGCGAGATGCGGCCTTGGTGGAACGAGAAGTCACTTTGGAGCGGTGCAGGCTTGGGCAGGGGCGGCTTGTCCAAAGACACCGGTTTTTCAGGAGCGGAGATCTCCGGGATGCGCGTAAGGCTGGCGCCTCCCGACACGAAGTAGTATTGGCTGCGGATGAGCACTGTGAGCTCTTCCTCGATCTGCAGAAGCCGAGACTCGAGATCGATGTCATTCGCGTCCAGGCCAAAGGGGCATTCGATCTCCATGGCAACTTCGTCGGCCATGAACAGGAACGTGCCCCACATGAATACCCACAGAGGTGTGTACAAGCCAGATCTGGGCACAATGACGAAGGTGTAGAGCAGCATGTAGGCCGTGAGCAGGAACTGCAGGTACTGCATGTAGTTGAACGGGATGGGGACGTTGGCAATGTTGAACACCGTCGTGTATAGGTTGGGCAGTCGTGCGAGCTTCATCTGGAGGGCGTTTGCGTTAGGCAGCGTGAGGTGTCCCCGGTTCGTGGCGACCTGCACAAGCCGCTTGAGCCAGAGTTCCGTGATGGTGGCGCGCAGCTTGTGCGGAGTGCGACGAACGATTGCTCGGTAGGACTCTTTGTCTTCCACGTGCCTCTTGTGCTCCGACCCGCACGCGTACAGCTCGTCGTACTCAGCATCGGTCAGCACACCTGCCTCCTTGAGCTTGTCGATCCCATCCAGGCCGCGGCAGTCGTGGAAAACAATAGCGATGTATAAGAACACGAGGCGACGCAGCTCTGTGAAGAACGTGCACTTTTCGAGGACATCTTGAGGAATGCCCGACGATTTGAAGCCCGTGGACGGTTGACCATCGAGTTTGACCTTGTCGTTCTTGGTGGTCTTTTCTCGCTTGACTGCTTCAGCCTCGGCGGAACTGGAAGCCTCCGTGAGCTCTGTCTTGATCGTTGTGCTCACGTACGCGCAGCCTGAGCCGACGATATCACGCGCTGCCTCCGAGAGTGAACCCACAGCAACCACACCAGCGCGCCACTGGGAAAACGCCGAGTTCATCCGAAACGAGACGATGAGCCCCAGGAACGTGTTGAACACCGTGAGCGAGTCCGTAAATGCTGTCGAGTCACGCGTAGGAACCACAAACGGGTGATAGTGGTTTATGAGAGCAACAAACATCGCGATCATGGCCATAATGAATGCTCGCACTGGAGCCTGACCGTTCAAGGCAGACCCATGCCAACGCATCAGTACCCCCCACAGATTCGACGTGTCGTAGTAGATCATCCTGCTTTTTGAGCTTCTTCTTCCGTGTCTTGGGGGTTGCTGGAGGTTTTCAGGACTGGCAAAGCGCGAGAGCCCCAGCAACGGAGCTCACGGCGACGCGATATAGTCTCACGTACTTGTGCAGCATCTGCTGGAATAAGGACGTACCCCCAGCTGTACGACTGCATAGCTTCGTGTTGCAAGTGGCAAAGAGAACTAAATAACCTAAAACTTACATGCAAATTGCCACTTCGAAGAAACTTTGCCACCGGAAGACGAAGGCCTTCCCCCATCCATTTGGAAAAGTTTTCCTGAATCACGACGCATTTTTTCTTTCACGGATTAACAAAGTGCAGCTGGATGTGGTTTGGGCATCATTCTGGACTGCAGGATGGGGCTTGCAGCTCCTGTCCCTTGATGAACGTCATTGATGCGTGTGGCGGCGTCCTGTGCTTGGGAGGCGTGGGAAGTTTGCGCCACCCCGTTGGGAAGTCCTCATTCCGGAAACCGCGTCCAAGGCCAGAGGAAGAAGAAGAGGAGTCATGATCTACTACGACACGTCACGACTGTGGGGGGTCTTGCTGCGTTGGCACGGGTCGGCGCTGAACGGCCAGGCGCCGGTGCGCGCCCTGCTCATGGCGGCCATTGCAATGGCCATCGCGGTCGTCAACCACTATCACCCGTTCGTGGTGGCGACCCGCAACTCGACGGCGTTCACCGACTCCCTCACGGTGTTCAACACGTTCCTCGGTCTCATCATCTCGTTCCGGTTGAACTCGGCCTTCGCTCAGTGGCGAGCTGGGATGGTGGCCATGGGGGCGCTCTCGGAAGCTGCACGCGAGATCGTGAGCTCCGGGTGCGCGTACGTGAGCACGACCATCAAGGAGGAACTGAGGGAGCGAAACGTGGAGGACACGAACGACGGGGCCGTTGCCGAGGCCGCCACGCGAGCCGGACGGACGCTGGACGAAGAGATCGAGCTGGGAAAGAAGCGGAAGCACCTGGGCGGTGCACGCAGCAAGGGGCAGCCGATCCCGCGTGACGTACTGGAGAAGTGCACGTTCTTCACGGAGCTGCGTCGTCTGGTGTTTCTGTACATTGCCATCGTGTTCCACGACTGCCGTGGACGCGACGGCATCGACAAGCTCAAGGACTCCGGTGTGTTGACGGATGCTGAGTACGACGAGCTCTACGCGTGCGGTTCGGAGCACAAGAAGGAAGTGAAGGACAAGGAGTCATATCGTGCTCTCGTGCGCCGTACCCCGCACAAGCTGCGAGCTACCATCACGGAGCTTTGGCTTAAGCGTCTCGTGCAGGTTGCCACACGCCGAGGCCACTTGACGTTGCCCAACGCTAACAACTTGCAGATCAAGATCGCCCAGCTGCCCAACCTGTACACGACGGTGTTCAACATTGCCAACGTCCCCATCCCGTTCAACTACATGCAGTACCTGCAGTTCCTGCTCACGGCCTACATGCTGCTCTACACCTTTGTCATCGTGCCGAACTCGGGGCTGTACACTCCGATTTGGGTCTTTCTGTGGGGCACGTTCCTGTTCATGGCCGACGAAGTCGCCATGGAGATCGAATGCCCCTTTGGCCTGGACGCGAACGACATTGATCTCGAGTCTCGGCTTCTGCAGATCGAGGAAGAGCTCACAGTATTGATCCGTAGCCAATACTACTTCGTGACGGGAGGTGCCAGCCTATCGCACATTCCCGAGCACGCTGAAGACGGCTCCTGGCGCCAAGTGCCGTACTCGAAGCTGCAGTCGAAGCCGGAGATCACTGAGTCGTTCTCCTTCCACCAAGGTCGGCTGTCTCCGTCGAACATGGCAACGGTGCAGCAGGATTCGCTACCCGAGATCAATGAGTTCACAGCTCTGATTCAGGACCCACCGGCCTCTAAGGACAACGATAAGGCGGAGTCGGCCAAAACTTTCGAGTACGGCTCTACTGACAAGGTGGCCTAGATTTCGCCAGGAGGGTTGGTAGTGTCAGGGCGTGCTTGTCTGCACATAGGTGCGCCTATTATAGCTAGGGGAAGTCATCCCGTTCAAAATCAAAAAATCCGTGCTCATGAAGTTGGCCGCCGTCGCATAGTGATCATTGACTTTGATTGTAGGTCGTAAGGTGCTCGAAACAATGAGCTTGGAGCCCAGAACTCCTGCAAATACTTAACTGCTGCTGTGGGTAATACTGCCAAACACGAATGGGTGCACTGTTCACGGAGGGAATGGCCCCCGCACCAACTTATAGATTCACCCGAATTTTCTTTTTACTTTGACCGAGGGTCATCGCGTCCCCACTTTTTCAACAGCTCACACATTTTGTTTTCATTTAGAAGGTGAATATGCCCCTGCATAGCTGCTCTCACGTCGCTTTCCAAGTTATTTTCGTTGTTATCGTTAGGCGTCCAGTTATATTATATTTCAAGTACATGTACTCGCATCAATCGTGTACCACAGTCGTGGTACTTCTTTACCTTCTTCAAACCCTGGCTACTTACACTCCTAGCCTCTCAATCAGTGAACGAGGTTGTGAATGGTGTTGTCAAACCGCCTAGACCAACTGCCTAGGCAGTCAGCGACAGTCTTCTGGAGCGATTCACATGCCTGTTCCTCCGACTGCTCAGGCCTCAGAGTTTGCACGATGTAGTTGATGTCATCACGACCCGTAAGCTCGGGCATGTCGGCAGGTACCATGAGGAGCAGTAGCGAGACTAACAGATGCATGTGTCTCCGCAGCACATTGAACGCGATGCTGGCGATATCTATAAACGTACGGAAGTCTTTTCCTTCGGTGCCGCCCATGACATAAGCCATTTCTTTCGTGAATACGAACGGGGATCGCTCGCGCGCCATTCCCATCTACAAAAGCATAATAACCCGCACGTGTTTTAAGAATGTGAAGGCCCGGAACAAACTCTAGCCGCAATGAAACGTACGCTGTACTTGAGATGCCCCAGGAAATGACCAAAGTCGATGTGGAAATAGCGACCAACCGAAGATATCTACAATAAACACGGCAAGTGGGTAAATGTTAGCCTCGTGTTTGAGATCGATCCCTCCGTAAGCAGTAAAACGTACCATAATGTTGTCGTTATGACGATCTCCGATTCCAAGGACGTAGGTGGCGATGCAGTAGCCTGCACACGAGCGTGTGAACAAGTTAATGGATGCCTTGTGACTCTTTGCATCCGGGTTATTCGCGTGGATCCAATCTGCAAAAATCGGATCCTTGAAAGACCCCATGATTCCGCCACGCTTGTGGACATCAGCAGTCGTGACCGAGTTCGGCACAATCTGAAGAATACCCGTCATCGGTGAGGTTGCCACACACTTGTACGGCTCCATTGCCAAATCCAGACCCTCTTCACGCCACATTTCGTCCATCAAACGAATCAACTGCAGTGTCAAGCAATCTTGGCGCACGTCATCGCCTGCCTTGAACATCACTGTAACGGGATCACCGCCCTCCTCAGCATTCTCAAACACCAGCCACAACGGCTTCTTCGCAGAATCCATCACGCGGCACTTGCTCACAATGATCTTCCCCACCTCAATACGAGGATCAAGCGGCAGCTGAAACGAGCCCGGCAGAAGCTCATTCAGCTGTTCCAATCCCTGCTGCATCGCCCTCTTCATCTCAGCAGCACCGTCTTTCTTCTTCGCCTTTACGCTCTGGCAAATGCGCTCCAGCATACCACCTTCCGAGAAAAGCTTGTCTTGCAGCTTCAGAATGGCGCGCATCTTCGAGCTGCAGACGTCCAGGTACGCGTTCAAGATCGTACCGTACCGCTCGCGGTACTGATCATTGTGTGATTCCACTTTCATGCTCCAAAAGAGATCGAAACCAATCTGGTTCGGATTCTTGATCGCACGCTCGATCAACATCATAACCAGAGGTGACGCGTGATGGTTCTCATACTTGATGGCTTGCACAAGCTGTGGCAAGAAGTAGCTGAAAGTCGTATCAGCCATCTGACCAAGCTTTTGCACAGCAAACGTGCGCACACCTTCGTGAGCGAATTCGCCATTCAGGAGCTCGATATACGCCGCTTGGTGGTCTGGTTCAGCCCAACGCGGTAACAACGATAACGCTTCCTCGGTCTCTACAGGATCGTCCCAGTGGACACACGTCAATACACGACCCAACGCTGGGAATATGTCGATCAGTTCGTCTCGGTACGACCACAGTTGAGTCTTCTGGTACGGACTGAAGCTATACAGCGGGTCCAGAAGAATGAGTTTACGCAAATCGTTTAGACACGAGTCACGCTGGTTGGAGCTGTCACTGCTGTATGAACCGGAGAGTCGACGCTGCTTCGAAGAAAAGCTAAGTCTGCTAAATTGGTCACTGGACCTGTTGGAACGTGGGCTTTCTTCCAGGAGCAGTACATCTCCGTTGTTTGTCTCGCTAAGAATGATAGTTTCGCTGAACACACTTCCATTATTAGCAACCGTTTGAATCGCAAGCATCCATTCCTCGCGAGTCTGTTTCGTGTCCGCTGACATGATGTACTCTCGTGACGAACTCATCGGTCGCACTTTAAAACACCATGTTTGTCGTACTCGCCGTGTACCGCTGTTCACGGGTGCCGTGGTAAATGTCTGGTTCATATCATCGGCCGTGCTGACTGAACAGTTTTTCAGTGAAATCTGCTTACGTGCAGCAGTTTGTTCATCAGCGTAGCTCAACGAGCAAGTGCTCTGATCCACGATGAACCAGCGGCGCCGCCAACGGGTTAAACTTTTATAGTTTCCCACCTTGCGAAGCCATCCTTCCTTGTGAAGCATGTTGGATCGGCTACTCTGGACAATACTAGCTCGATGCGGGCGAACACTCGAGGCAAGCAAATTTGTGTCACTCCAATCGAATACGATGGGGGCATCAAACTTGCAAAACTCAACCTGAATTAGTGGCTCGTTCGGCAATGCCACATGTGGCACCGGCCCTTGGACGCATGAGTGCAAATTATTCAGCATTCGAACGTAGGTTGAGCCTTGCATGAGCCTTCCATCGACCTCGAACGCATTAATTCCAGTCACCAGCATTTTTTCTTCTTGCCCATTTGATCGGTGGCCACCTATGACTTTCTTGATGCCAATCACTGTCAATTCCACACGCATAGTGCGCGCCACGTCGCAAATATCGATGTTGAATTTGTGCCACACGGGGTTGCTCCACTCGACAAACAAGAGATCGTTTCGTTGCGCTTTTAAGCGGACATCGGTTGTATCCACGACCGCATTTTCAAGCAACTGGCCTCCATCATATAACGCGATTCGAACTACAACGCTAGCGCTGGCCAGCTCGACTCGGCTAACATTGGCGGCCTCACTTGTTCTTTTGAGCACACACGTGGTGCGCGGAATGTTGAGCACGCGGTGAATCCGAATCGTAAAAGGCTCCTGAGCCATCACACTGGGGATCGGCGCCTTTTGGGTCTGGTCCCAATCGATCTCCCCTAACGTCGTCATTTGCAGCGTCCCGGACCTCTCAGTTTCCAAGGCTTCATCAAGTTGGTTCGAGCTTCTGCTCATTCTCGGATCGCCTGCCAGCTGAAGGTTATTGCGGATACTGAGATTCAGCATCGCCGTCTCACGAATAATCGACTTGTGCACCACCGTGAGCCGGATTGTTTTCTTCGTCAGCAGGCATTCTCGCACGTGAACGTACTCGTTCAACATCCGATAGCGGTCGATCATGTAGTCGCGGAACCCTGTGATCTTCAACAGATAATCCGTGGGGTCGTACGGCTTCAACGGCGCCGCATCCAGCGCCTGCTTGTAGCAGTTAAACACGTGTTCGACGATCTCCCCCACCGTATCACTGGTTGTAACCGCCATCCTCACATCGGTAATGGCTTGGGCGTTCACCTCTCTCAGCTGGAACTGCCTCTTGTACATCACGTGAATCGCATTGAACCTGACCACTCCGCAGAGCGCCTTGACCCATCGATGGTATTCCGCCTCGGACTCTGCAGCGAGCACCCACGTCCTTGCGGTCGTGACCAGCAAGAAGCCGAAAGGTTCCGACTTGTTGTCCATGGGCTGCAGCGACGAGACCCTGTCCAAGTCGATGCGCCCTCTCTCGCAGGCTTTCTTCTCCTCTCGACCGAGCGGGATGCCGTGCTTCTCCGGCTTCTTCTTGTAGTAGGCCAGCACGCTGCCGTCCAGCTCCATGTACCTCTTCTTGAAGGCCTTGATGCCCTCCCCTCGTTTCCGCAGGACCCCACTCACGAGCTTCGTGGGGACGGCGTGGGACACCTGGTGCTGGGAGATGATGAGCGCGGCGGGGATCCTGGCCACGCAGTTGAGGAACTGCGGCGTATCCAGCGCGAACTTGCTCTGGTTCTTGTGGGCCACCCAGTCGCCGTCCTCGACGCGGAACTCGGGCGTGTTGGCGCGCACCTCCAGGTCCGTGGGGGAGATCTCGGTGTGCGCCTGCTGCAGCAACTGCCCCACGGCCGAGCGGAAGTAGAGCGACTCCTTGCAGTGGTAGAGCCCGGACACGGGCTGCCAGCGCTGGCCGTCCGAGCTCTTGCCGGTCTGCGCCAGCGGGTTGAGCGCCGCGAAGGACGGGACCAGCGAGCTGTCGACGTTCTCGAAGGCCTTGCTGGCCTCGTAGGCCGCGTAGGACGACGACAGCGACGTGGAGCTGCTGGCCGTCGAGTCCACGGAGCCGCGGCTCGAGAGCGTGGACGTGCGTCCGAACATGCGGGCGGGAGGGGGCGGGGGCTAATGACGTGGCTATGGGGGAGGGACTGCTTCTCTTGGGTGGCGACTTCGAAAGTGGCGGGCAGCTAAGGTTTTGCTGTTTGTGAACCCATTGAAAAACGACCCTTGGGTTAACCGCAGAGATACAGTGGCGGTAGTGGACTTTAGTATGTGGATGCTGTGCTGATAGCAGGAGCTTGCGAGACGTGATAGCGCCGCGCCCAGCATTTTGCGGTGTCTGGCTGAAGTGCACATTGGCAATAAGGGGCCTCACCAGGTTGAAGTGGACATTTGCAAATCCCGATCTTCGGCCAGTCGCTTTCTCATCGCTGTGGTTCGGCAAGGCCTTCGTCGCTGTCACCTTCCAGCACAGCGGCTTCCAAGCAACAAACTGCTTTACTTACTGGAAGATTAAAGCCCACGGAGTAGTGGGCGTCTTGCCTCGAGGCGCAGGCTCGGGGCGTCTCGGGCTTCAGCAGTATCGGAAACTGGTCACACGGTGTCGCTACGATGATCAAAGCGTCGCGGGGGATTTGTTCAGCGGCTTTCTTCTTCTTGCGCGCCTCCACGAGCTTCGTCATGCCGCTGTCGCGGTTTTACGAGCCGGTCAGATCCTTTCGGAGCTCCTCGCGGTCGTGCGCCTTGCTTCTTCCCGATCGCCTCCGACTCGTTGCGCACCCGCCGTAAGAACTGCTGATCACCCTGCAGCAGCTTCTGCTTCGCGTGGATGCGCTCCTGCTCTTCGCTGGAGATCTGTCCCCGGAGTTGGTGCTTTAGCTCCTCCTGCACGAGATTCAGATAGCCAAAACATTGGCACGTGTGCTCACTTTCGAACAGGCCCTCGGGTCTGTCGCCCTTAGCTCGTAATTTTCACTAGCGATCGCATTCTCGGGCTGCTGCATTTGCACCGGGAGGTGGCGCTGAAGATCCTCAGCGCACATTCGCCGCATCTTGTTCTCCAACACAACCGTGTCGACGTCGCGCCGCTGCTTGAATTGTGAGTCAATCGCGTGTTTGCCTCCGCCGTCCAGCTTTTAAATGTGCCACTTGAAGGCGGACTCCGTCACGCGATGTCTGACGGGGCTTTCACTTGTTGCTGAGTCTGGAAAGAGCAATTTTCCTTCATACTCACGTCTGTGTCGATGACGTTTTCAGGGTCGTGGGAGAGTGTTCTGATCGTCCATTGGGAACTCGAAGTGAGAGCATGCCTTGAGCCTTCGTTCTTGCCAGTATTTTCGATTTCACTGTGAGGTTTCATTACTGTCATTTAGTTCTAGCTAACGACCAAGACATTGAGGTCAATCCAATGGTCGACATCCCCTAGTAGGAGCTCCACCACTGCTGTCCACTTGTTCTTGCCAGTAGGTGGAAGCACATTGTAGTAGTCGACCATATCTTTAGGCGCAATGTCGAAGTCTTTCAGGTTGCTCAGCGGGTTGATGATCACGGAACGTCTTCGAGTGCGCGTGGGAACTCGAGCAAACACCGAGACGCAACGGTTCTGCGACCAAAGTTGAAAGCTATGGGCACCGGCACACATACCATATCGCTGAGGGCCCTTGGTGAGAACTTGATGGCGAGTTTAGAGATGTTGATATCTTCAAGCGTTAGCTCTAAGCAACGGTGACCGCTTCTGTGAGAAAGGTATCTGGTGGGTCACAGTTTGGGCTGGTTACGCGAGTTGAACGTCTCTCGTGAGATGAGCACCCTGCAGCAAACAAGGTCAATACGAGAAGAATGAAAATAAAAAAAAACATTGAGCAAGGAACTGTTGCCAGCCGTACCTTGACACGGGTGAAACGCGACTTGATCCACGCCAATCTTCTTGTCGGCGGCGCATTTCGTGCGCGACAACCGAGAACTAAAGTCATTCAGTAAGTGCTTGAGCGTGTACAACGATACCCTGCAGCGATAACGAAGTAGCTCAGTCCAAGGAATGATGAGTCCGTCACGTGCTGCCAGCTAGCTCATGCGCAAATTGACACGCAGCGACTTGAAGATAAAGCAAGCGGGCCAGACCGCGACTATTCTTGGCTGGTAAAGTCGACACGTCCTCGCGGCGCAAACTATCTGCCACCTCCCAGCATGCCGACACCCTGCAAAGCGTCCAAGCTCCCCCGCGTAGACAGCAGCGTTGACTAAACTCCTCTTTCTCCTTGTAAATTATGGCTATGGTACAATTTCCTGGTCGCGAGGCCACAGACGAGTGCCCACTCCACCTCTAGGGCACGATCGACCATCGTAGCGCGAATAATGGTCCGTTATAGCTGCTCGTCTCCTTCACCGCTAAATGTCCAGGACTCGCAGCGTCAGACGCCGAGACATGGCGATCTCGGACGACTCCATCATCATGCGGTAGATGCGCTTCTCGCTGCAGCCGGCCTTGGTGAGCATGGTCACACGCTCCAGCGGCTTGAGCCAGCGCACCTTGCGGCGCCGCTGCTTGCGCGGGGGCTTGTCGCTCTTCGTCTTCTTGGCGTCGCCCTGGGTCGTCCTGGGAGGCTCGTCCTCCGCCACGTCGTCGCGCTCCGTCAGGGCGGCGTCGTCCAGGGGCGTGCTCCACACGCAGCGAGGCTTGCGCGCCAGGCCGATGGAGGGGCCGCCGTTCTTGGGGACGGCACAGCCGCCCAGGCCCACGCCAAACTCGTACACGGTGACCGTGGACCACCGCACGCTCTTCGTCATCGTCGGCGGCGGGGAAGCTGCTCGTTTGCTTGGGCTGCTGCTGCTCGGGACGGGGGCTTTTCCGAATGAGGCTGCGGCTTCTTTTACGCGCGGACTGGGTGGTGTTCGCTCACCGATGGGTCGGCAGGCATGCTGAAAGCGACAGACCCATCCATCGGTCGAAATCTATGGCGTCTACTATGCAGACGCCCCGTTCCCGCCTCGCGACGACAAAACAGGCTTTGAGCAAAGGATGACCCGGATTGATCGTTAGATCCCGAAACTCGATACAGTGTGAGATGTCGCCTCTCCTGGCCGCGGATTTACACCACGTACGGGTAGCCGTTTTACGCCGCAGCCAGGAAGCGCAGGTCGTTCGCATGAGGCCAGCTGGGCCGAGGAAAGCGAGGAAAAGCTGCCGGCCCGTTCATTATTAGGCCAGCTGCAACGGTCTAGATTGCGCGCTGCAACGGCCGCTGCCTGCTGCGCGCGCGGCGCCAGCAGGGACGTGGACGCTGGCGGCGCGGCTGCCTTTGGCGAGCTGCACGGTCGCGAGGTACAAGTCCGCGCGCAGCATCGAGAAGCGCGTGACCTCGCAGCCGTCGCTGACCGCGACGTCCTCCTGCGTGAACTCGCCCACGGGCTCGCTGAAGTGGATCTCCAGCCGGACGCGGCGTGTTTCGCTAGCTGCGCCACCGGAAAAGCCCGCCGAGTTCCTGTCGTCCAGCCGCAAGATGACTTGAGGACAGGCATCGCCTGCACGCGTAGGACGAGCGGAGAGTGAGCAACGTCCAAGCGCTGCGCTCCAAGCTCGTACCCTGCAGTGCACAGCTCGTACCTTGCAGGAGCGACAGCACCTTCATGCGGTCAACGGGGTCCGCGGACGCGAAGCCGGCCACGTCGATAGGCCGCGCGCCGTCGCACTGCAGATCCCTACGCCAGCATACCACACAGTTAGGGACAGCGGGGCTGTCCAATTCGTAGCGGGGCCGACGCACGTACTTGTCGGCGCCGCGACGCAGCAACACCTCGACGACCTTGTGGCGCCCGAAGAAGCTGGCGACGTACAATGCCGTCCGCTATTACAGCGCGTTCGCCCATGTTAGCCACCACCGATAGCGCCGCACGTGCATTTCTCTAGTTGTCTCACACCTGGTTGTTTCCCTGTCAGTCAAGCCACAGCAGCAACCCGTCAGCCACTGTTGCCATTGGTGCCGCTGTCGATTTCTCCCGAGGGACAAGGCACTTACGAAGATCTATCCAGCCAGCGTCGTACAGCCAACGACGCCCACACCACAACCACGAGCAGATGTGAGCAGCCCACTCGGCTTGAAGCCATCGCTGCATCAATGGCATTTTGATTCACATGTCAATGCACGCACCTTGGTGAACACAGCCGCGGGGTGGCCAACGATGTAGCGCCGCACTTGCTCCACTTGGTTGTCGCGGATAGCGCGGTAGAAGCTAC
This sequence comes from Phytophthora pseudosyringae, assembly GCA_019155715.1. Lineage (NCBI taxonomy): Eukaryota > Oomycota > Peronosporomycetes > Peronosporales > Peronosporaceae > Phytophthora > Phytophthora pseudosyringae. Next base: position 53,762 of record JAGDFM010000038.1, read on the forward strand.
CAAGCGCAGATGGCTCGGAGCTCTGGGCGGCCCCCTCGGGCTGGTCCCCGCGGCCGTACGTGCGGTTCCACCACAGCGCATTGCGCTGGCACAGCCCCGGCGGCGGCGGCGGCTTGCGAGGTGCTGCCATCGTTGATGAAAAAGTGTAGGTTTGCATTGTCCCCTCGCTTTAGTGACCTTTGACCGAAGGCGTGTTCAGCAATCAGTGCGCTCAAGCCATAGCCAACGTAGCTGCTGCTATTGCAGCGCAATTATCCTGGCGCCGCTGAACATCCTGCTTACCACGGTAGAGCTAGCGAGCGGCCGGCCACGACCCCTCTATCTGCAGCGGCCACGTCGGTGAGCACGGTACCAAAGCGTGAGTCCGGCCCGAACTTTTGAAGTAGGAGAAGGTAGGAGTATTCAAGAAATCGTGCTGTTTAGTCGATGAAGCCAAATTCCTGCAAATACGACCCGACAGGTACCCACGTTCCATCTGAAGTGGCTGGAAATCGCCGAATCCCCGCCACTTTCGCTTTCCGTTGCTGCAGCCCGTTTACCGCTCTGATGCATTTCTGCAGGTGGCATCAACGAAATAGACTAAGGGGTAGGTGTATTATATCGGTAAAATCTAGTGATTAGCTAAACCCAGGGGATAGGGCCCTCTGCTGCGGGAAGGAAGGCGGGGAAGAAGGAAATTTCGCGTTGGAGGGCCAACACCAGCCCAGCCGCACGGAAGAGAGCGCGCTTTCCGCCCAGCCCCAGCAGCTTCAGCAGCAGCTTCAGCTTCGTCCCCGTCAGTCTCGGGCCCGAGGGCAAGAGCGCGTGGTACCGATCGGCAGAGCCCTGTGACGATGTTCAGCCTGAACCCGCGGCAGTCGATGCAGTCGGTGCTGCAGTCGAGCGGCAGCTCGGGACGCAGCTCGACGGCGTCGTCCTTCATCTCTGCGGCCTACAACAGCTACGAGAGCGGCGGCAGCTTCCGCAACGTGGACGTGTCGCTCGTGCCGTCCTTCGAGGCGCTGAACCCGTACGCCAAGGCGGGGCGCAGCATGATGGGCGACGACAAGCGCTGGCAGCCCGTGCCGGACCTGTTCCACTCGAAGGAGTCGCTGTACTTCCGCTCCGCGGTGGGCAAAGTGCTCAAGACGGCCCACGAGGAGATCTCCCCCGCCGAGCTGGAGGTGAGGGCCAACACGCCCGAGTTCAAGGTGGAGGAGGGCGACTGGATCGCCCACAACTCGAACCAGAAGAACCAGTTCGCGCTCATCACGCCGCTCAAGACGGTGGCGCGGATCCCGGCCAACCTCATCATCTCGGACGAGCCCATCTCGCTCACGCAGCCCATGAGCAACCACGTGGGGGGCTATCTCCGCAAGAAAGGAGAGAAGAACAAGGCCTTCAAGAAGCGCTACATGGAGCTCAATGGCAGCGTGCTCGCCTACTACAAGAAGAAGCCCGAGAAGAACGGCATCCCGCTCAGTAGAGACGAGAAGAAGACGCTGGAACGCGGGCGGATCGACTTGGACAGGGTCTCGTCGCTGCAGCCCATGGAGTCCAAGACGGAGCCGTACGGAATTCTGCTGGTGACGACGACGCGTACGTGGGCCATTTGCGCGGACTCGGAGCCTGAGTACCAGCGATGGCTCAAGGCACTGTGCGACGTGGTCAAGTTCAGCGCAGTTCACGTCACGTACAAGCGCATGTTCCAGTTGCAGGAAGTGAGCGCGAAGGCCATCACGGATGTCCGAATGGTTGTCACGACCGGGGATACGGTTGGGCAGATTGTGGAGCACATCTTTAATTGCTACGAACAGGCTCTGGATGCAGCGCCGTTGAGACCGTACAACCCAGCCGAGTACCGACTGAAGATCACTGGATACCGTGACTACATGATCGATAGATTCCGTGTACTGAACGAGTATGTGCACGTCCGTGAGTGTCTGCTGACCAAGAAGACGATTCGTTTGACGGTGATCCACGAGTCGGTGATCCAAGAAACGGCAATGATGAACCTGAGCATCGGCAGAGACCTCCCCGTCAGCACTGGCTCGATGAACAACATCGTCAACCAATTTGCGGATATGTTTGACGGTGAGCGGGCGACGTCGTTGCAGATGACTACGCTGGGTGATGAATGGGAACGGCCTTCGGTGGACCGCAACCCGTCGTTGCCCAGTGGAATTGTTCAGCAACCATTCGCCATCCGAATTCGTCGGGTACTAAACATTCCTCGCACCACGTGTGTTAGAAAGCGGTCGAGTGAAGAAGCCATCGTGAGCCGCGTCCCGTTGACGAGCTCGAGTGTGATTGTACGCATTGAGTTGTACGATGGTGGTCAGCTGCTGGATAACGCTGTCATTGATACGAGTGACGTGCGACTGAAGGCCCAACGGAATGACTTTCTCTACGCTGAGTGGGAAGACCCTGTGTGGCACAAGTTCAACATTGACATTTGCAACATTACACGTACGATGCGTGTTCAGCTCACGGTTTTGGGTGTGAAGAAGGTCGTTGGTAGCTCAGCTTCGAACATGGATGCTACCGAGGAGAAGATGCTGGTGACCGGTGTGAACGCGTTTGATGTGGATGATACGCTTACGCAGGGTCAGCAGTATGTGCACATGTACAACAACTTGCACTCGTGCGTCCATGGTCCTGTCCCTCATGTGACACTGCCCAGCGAGCCCATGATTCAGGTTGAGCTCTCCAAATTTGATGCGCCGATCAAGTTTGACTGGAACGACGACGATGGTTCTTCAGTGAGTGACCGCTCTCACCGACGCAGTATTATTACGAGCAGTCGATCGGTGATGCTACGCAAGGAGGGATGGCTCCAAAAAGTGGGCAACTTTTCGTCTTTGACTCGATGGCGTCGTCGCTGGTTTGTTGTGGACCAAAGCACTTGCACACTTAGTTACGCCGACGACGAGACCGCTCCCCGAAAGCTGATTACTCTGCGTAACTGCTCCGTGATGACTGCCGATGACATGAACCAGAAGTTTACGACTGCCCCTGTGAATAAGGGCACACGCAAGCTTCGTCAGACTTGGTGCTTCAAAGTTCGACCGATGGGTTCGTCTCGTGATTACATCATTTCGGCAGAAACAAAGCAAGATCGCGAGGAATGGATGCTTGCAATCCAAACCGTCTCGAAAAGTGACTCTAGCATTAATGATTTCGGTAGCAACAACGGAAGCTTCGAGGACTCGACCACGGCGACCCCTGTTGCTGAAAGCCCTCGCGTGGAAGAAAGCGGCGAGCAACTTGACGGCAAATACATTTTAGAGAGTGTCGCTCAAGATCGGCGCGACTCGACTTCTCGCAGTAGTGGACACAGCTCATCTCAGCGAGAGCCAGAGCTGAACGAGTTGCGCAAGCTGATCTTGCTGGATCCGCTGTACCGGTTCAGCCCGTACCAAAAGGAGCAGCTATGGATGCACCGTGAGGAATTCATTGATATCCCTGCGGCCCTGCCACGTATCCTCTCGTGTGTACACTGGGATGACCGTGACGAATGCGATGAGGCTTTGGAATTGCTTCCACGCTGGTCTGTGCCTGACCACCAAGCAGCTTACATTGAACTCTTGAACGGCGAGTTTGCGAACGAGGGAGTTCGCACGTTTGCTGTGAAGAAGCTGAGTCAGATGGCTGACACTACATTCAGCTACTTCTTGCCGCAGCTCGTGCAAGCTATTAAGTTTGAGAACCACCATGTCTCGCCGTTGGCTATGCTCCTCATCGAGCGAGCTATCAAAAATCCGAACCAGATTGGCTTTGATCTCTTCTGGAGCATGAAAGTGGAAGCGCACAACGATCAGTATCGTGAGCGGTACGGTACGATCTTGAACGCGTACCTAGACGTCTGCAGCTCGAAGATGCGCGCCATTCTGAAGCTGCAAGACAAGCTTTTCTCGGAAGGTGGTATGCTGGAGCGCATTTGCCAAAGTGTGAAGGCGAAGAAGAAAGACGGCGCCTCTGAAATGAAACGGGCGATGCAGCAGGGATTGGAGGCTCTGAACGAGCTCCTGCCGGGCTCGTTTCAGCTGCCGCTTGATCCTCGTATTGAGGTGGGGAAGATCATTGTGAGCAAGTGCCGCGTGATGGATTCTGCGAAGAAGCCGTTGTGGCTGGTGTTTGAGAATGCTGAGGAGGGCGGTGATCCCGTTGCGGTGATGTTCAAGGCAGGCGATGACGTGCGCCAAGATTGCTTGACACTGCAGTTGATCCGTTTGATGGACGAAATGTGGCGAGATGAGGGTCTGGATTTGGCACTGGAGCCGTACAAGTGTGTGGCAACCTCGCCGATGACGGGTATTATTCAGATTGTGCCGAACTCGGTCACGACTGCTGAGGTTCACCGGCGTGATGGTATGATGGGCACGTTTAAGGACCCAAGCTTCTCCGACTGGATCCGTGCAAACAACTCCGACCCTAGAAGCCACAAGGCTGCTGTCGATCTCTTCGGTCGTTCTAGCGCTGGCTATTGTGTGGCCACGTGTGTTCTTGGCATTGGCGACCGACACAACGACAACATTATGATTGCGTCTTCCGGTCGCTACTTCCATATCGATTTCGGCCACTTCCTAGGCCATCTCAAGTACTACAAGTTGGGAATTCGCCGTGAGCGTACCCCTTTCGTGTTCACAAACGAGATGGCCTACGTGTTGGGTGGGGTTGAAGGCAAGGACTTTGCCAAATTCGTAGACAAAGCCTGCACGGCGTACTGCGTGCTGCGAAAACACATGCACCTCCTAGTGTCACTCCTGCTCTTGATGGTTCCAGCAGACATGCCGGAGCTGACGGGTCGGGATGATATCAACCATATCGTGACGACGCTGGCGCCGGAGGTGTCGGATGAGCGCGCTCGTGAGTCCTTCGAGCAGACAATTCACTTCTGCCTTGACAGTCGGTTCAAGCGTTTTGATAACTACTTGCACAACATTGCCCACGCCTTCGGATAAGGGGAAAGCACGCCAATCCGGTTGCAAGCTGGCAGATCGAAGAAATAAGTGCGACGTAGTAATCGCAGCCATGAGTGCCAGCGCGGCGTTGCAGTTTGGTGGGATCAGTCCTCCGGTGTGTGCACTTCGCGCTGCAGGGGAAGAATACAAAAAAACAACAGTAGCTGCAGAAGTTCGTGGTTGTTGCTCCCAGATTCGGTCGGGTGGGTCTTCGAAGCAAAAGTGTATTGTTAATATCCAAAGTCCACTTGCTGCAAGCGTGTGCCTTCATTGTTGTGCTGTTGGGTAGTGAAAATAATTGTGTTAGTACGCACCTGCGTCTTCCCAGACGGGTTATTCCCCACCGTCATTGCTCAGGATCTTGTTCATGTGCTTTCGAAGTGCGGTAGCCGCATGTGCGACCTTGGGGCTTCCGACGTTTGCGGAATATTGCGATGAAAGCCGCGAGCCTTGACCGCTCCACGTCCGAACGGTACACGATCGTCTCGTTGAACTATCGGTTCATCATGGCAACCAACTCGTTGTCATTCTCGTCCGATTCCTTCGCCTGTAGTCGTGCCATTTTAGTCACGAACGACGCCAGGTCGCCCACCTGGTACTCACCCTTGTCCTTCTTAGTCGCTCTTTTTGGTTCTCTTTGCTGCCTTTGTTCACCAGTTATTTCACGAGCAGCTTCCGACTTCACAGCCTTGCGAGGAACCACAACTTCGTTCTCCGCCGGTCGCTTCCTCCCAACGCTGGCGGTTTGAAGGGAATCCACAATCAGAACCTGAATTGTCTTCTCGGCAATAGATGAAGTCGGATCGAGTGGGCCGACGGACAAAATGTCTTGAATGTCGTCGGGGACTTCCCCCCAGCTTAGTTGCTTGACACGATCATCTTGAGTCTGGAGCCACAAACCGTCGAGTTGAGCGAGATACAGCTCGACGTTGTCTGCGGCGCACTAGGATCCGCTTGTTCCCGTCGTCTCGGTTCACCTCGTCGATGAGCGCACGTCGTAAAATGTCGACCCGTGCGTTTTCCTCAACTTCCACACAGATCACGCCCCCGCGTTGTCCCACAAGCACGCCGGCGAAGAACGGCATCTAGCCTGGGTATCAATGCGTGTACAAGCAATAAAGGCAGAGACACCAAAATATGAAACGAGGAGTTGCAACCTCAAATCCTAAAATTGCTAAAAGTGGTGCCTTAAATGAGGAACGACCGTGAATGTCTTTGTCCGGCGAACAAGCTGTGCGGCACAACTGCTTGAGGCGAGAGTCGAAGGCAGTGCTCTTCTCCGCGTTGAATGAGAGCAATGCGTACTATGTGTACTTTAAACAGAAACGAGCCAGAGGGAGCTTGTCGAGGTAAGAAACTTCAGTACGTATGGCGTCTGGAAAATGTAAATATATTGGCGATTTGCGTGGAGGCAAGCAGAATTTCTTCCATCAGATAAATCCTATCCATCTCCCTTCTTAGCTCTGCTCATCGCTGTGGGCACTCAATGAAGCACGGGTTTCAAGCTTGCTCGTCTCCTTCTGCGTCGAAAGAGTTTACGTCCTTAATCTTGAGCTTACATCTCCTCCATCAGAGCGTTGAGCACCACCTGCACGTTGCCGTTGCACTGCTCCAGACGGTCAATGACGACGGCCGACTCCACACCGGGGAAGATGTCGCGCACCATCGACAGCTCGGCCGACCACTTGAGCTCCTCCTCCGTCACAACGGGGGCAGCGGGGGTCTCGACGACGACGGGCGTCTCCTCCACAACCGCGGGGGTCTGCTCCTGCTCCGTCACCTGCTCCCACTCGCTGTCGCTAGTGGTGGCAACAGCAGGGGCCTCCACCGGCTCCTCAACGGACACAGCCTCTGCCTCCGTCTGCTGCTGCACCTCCGGGGCGGGGGCGACCTCCGTCTGGGCGGGCGGCATCTTCATGTTCTTGATCTCACCGACCACCTCCTTGGCGAACTCGCTGATGCCCTCGGCGGCGCACTTGATGCCCTCGGTTGTCTCCTTGACGAGCTGGTCGAACGGGATCTCCTGGATGCTCTGGCGCGCGGCGTTCAGCGACTCGCGCGCGTCGTTGGCCACGGTCTTGAGCGCCTCATTGGTCTGGTTCAGACCCGTCTGCGCCGTCTGCTGCGCCTTCTCGGCCCACTGCTCGTGCTTGACCTTCTCCATGGCCACGTTCAGCGTCTCCACGAGCTTCTCGATGGCCTTGAGGATCGGGTCGGCTACGTTCTCCTGGAAGGCCACGGCCGTGCGCGAGACGGCCTCGAAGCGCAGCGACGCGGCGCCCTCCGCGCCGCTCAGGAACACGCGGCAGGCCTCCTCGTACTCGGCCTGCGACGTCACGTTGAGGCAGTCGCCCTCGGCGTCCGTGTACTGCACCACGAAGCTGCCGGGCGCCAGGCCGAACGTCTCGGCGAACAGCGCGGCCAGCGCCTCCAGCGAGAAGCTCGCCAGGTCCACGCGCAGGCGGTGCAGCTCGCCCTTGTAGTTGATCTTGAGCGCGGTCTGCTTGGCGTCCATGTTCTTGGGTTGTTTTGGTTTTGAGTATGCAGTGAAGCGGCGTGTGCTCTCTTCAGCGCCAGTTGGAAAATGAAAAAAACGGGGAAAAGAAGGCGAGGAAAACCCTCCCCAATCGGATTATTTGTTCTCCGCCGTCTGTTCGTGTGCAGACGCTCCAGCCAATCAGAGGCCGCCGTTGCGAGAAGGGCGGACCGATCGTTTGCAGCAGCAATTCGAGAACCAAGCATCGATTGTCGCGAGGGCTGCAGTACATGTAGTGGCGGTCATTGTGCCTCCATCGCGTGCTCTGATGCAATACGACGTCGCTGGGTACTGGTTGCCCTCGGGACAAGAATGCATGCGGCAACGATGGGGGACGAGTATCCAATCGCGTTGGACTCAGCCAGCTGTCGCAGCCGTCCTTACCTTGTGTGGCGCACATCGCCACATGTGGCGCACTCCAATACTCCACTCGGTGGCGCGAAGGTGCAGTCGGTGGCCGATTGCTATCGTGCCATTGCCGCATCGCATTACTGCGCTGGATCTCCCGCAACGTCGTCGGCTCTCCCGAGATGGCGTCGGCGCCGACGTCCACCACGTCCTCAGGCGGCAACGTGTCGCCGCGCCTCAGCCGCATGAGCTCCTCGTCGGGCGCTTTCTCCTCGCAGTCGCTGCAGGGCTTCCGCACCGTGTCGCTGCCCGGCCTGTTCCCCGGCACGCACCTGGGCATCCTGGCCTCGGGGCTGCTGGACAAGCGCCGCGACGGCGCCGTGCGCGGTGGCTGGGCCAAGCGCCTCTTCATACTGTCCACGCGCAGCCTGCACTACTACCGTAAGGTGGAGGACGCCGAGCTCTTCGGCAAGGAGCGCGGCCAGGTGCTGCTCTCGGACATCGGCTACGCCAAGGTCGTCATGCCCGAGGACGCCCCGACGGGGACGGTCGAGCCCGGCCACTCGTCGTACTTTGTCGCAGTGCTGTCGGTACGACGCCCAAGTGGAACGTAGGATACGATTGAGAGCGCAGCTACTGAGGCTTTTGTTGGGCGTGGCTGCGTTTTGTGCTTAGAAGCGGAAGACGCTGCTGCTGTTTCTGCGCGCCGACTCTTTCGAGTACGCGAGCAGCTGGGTCAGCATCGTGAACAACGCGGTGCACACGGGCAAGAGCGTCAACTTTGTGCCGCGATGGACGGTGGAGACAATGCAAACGTTCATCTCGGCTGCATCAGGGTATGTGCTTTGAAGGTGGGCGCGTCGGCGTTGACAATGGATTACTCATGGATGGTATTATGGCATCGCGATGACTATGATTGCAGCAACTTTGAAGAATTAGAAACAGCAGCCACGGCCGAGTCGCCAACGGAGGTAGCAGCGACACCGACGGTAACGGTAAGTTTTTTTGTGTGAACGACTACAGGGAATGTGAAGGATACCTCAGCGGCTGACTTGAGCGTTTGTGATGATATGCAGCGCCCAACTCCTACAGTGCTCGTTGTTAGTATGGTGTCGGGGCCCCTTAGTGGGCCGGCCACTACGGAGAGGTTAGTCAAGCGCAATGTGGAGCTGAACACAGAGCTCCAGCTGGGGTCATTCGAGCAAAAGGACACGTGCATTGTCATGTTGAGTGATGGTGAAGAGCTCCACATCCCGCAGCGTTTGCTGGGAGGCGATCTCAAAAGTCTACTCACAACTACCAAGCAGATTGAGCTGACGACACCAGCACGCAGTCAACCGCTGCGACCACACGTGGTGTCGATGGCGAAAGTTTTCGGTAGGTTGTTATTCATGCCACTTCTCTCGGCCGGATATTGGGATATTTGGGATATTCGCTAACATTTTCGAACATGGTTTGTCGGTGCAGTTTCGTTTGGATGCGCACGAGCTCCTCCAGTACAAATATCCAGACGAGACTCTGGCCCCCAGCCCGTGATGTCATCGCTGCCTTCGACCTTCACAGTGGCGTTTCCAGGAACTCTTGGTGGCTTGTTCCTGATAAGTTGTTTGGTCTCATTCTACTGCGCAACGCCTTTTGTTGGCTTGATGAAGGTCACAATTGTACTTGGTTTGATTCTTTCCGTCTCACAGATCACGCAGTTCGTTATCTGGTAAGTATTTCATTCATTCTTGATGCTACAGTTAGCGCAGGGCTGACGTATACGTCCTTTTTGTTATTGCTATTCTAGCTTATCAGGTACACAAAGCCAGAAGCGCTTAAGCCCTGTCCTGTCGCCAATTGGCGGGTCTAGAAAAGCTGTGACCGCAGTCGTGAACGAGCTCCTGTTCCACTTAACCGTTGACAAGATCGAGGTGATCGAAGCAGATCAAGATATGGAGCCAGCATTTTCCGATACAGCGTCTCCTGTATCAGACACAAACGCTGATGGAGCCACAGCCCCAGCGATCAGTGGCGGCCCGATCGCATTCTCACCGCGGTTCATTGCAGGAGAAAAGGGCGACGAGGAAAAGGGTCGTGCAAGATACTTGGCTACGCTCGAGTGGCGCAAGGAGAACAACATTGACAACATCTTGGTGACGCCACACCCGAGCTTCGAGACTATCAAGAAGTACTACCCTCAATACTTCCACGGCAGGACTCGTGACGGACTGCCCGTATACTACGAGCGACCTGGTAAAATCGACCTTCCAGCACTCAAGCGCGACGGGCTCTCTATTGATGATTTGCTGCGTCACTACATGTACATTACGGAGTACCTCTGGCGAGTGGTGGAGCCCAACGATTCGGGTCGCTCCATCACAGTGCTGGATGTGACGGGCATCGGCATGTACGACCTCGGTGGGGAGGTGCTGGACTTCATCAAGCGCGCCTCCGCGTTTACCGGCGCCCACTATCCTGAGCGCAGCGCCCACATTTTCATCATCAACATTCCCGGCTGGTTCAACATGATCTGGCGCATGGTGAAGCCGCTGATCGACCCCGTCACCCGCGAAAAGGTGCGTCACCTGAGCATTCTTGTTGCTTGCAGTTGAGGGTGGCGTAGTGAGTGATCCGACATGTTGTGTTGCTATCTATATGCAGGTCCACATGCTGAAGGGCAGCGCCATCCTGAGAGAGCTGGAGACGCTGATCGACCTAGAGAATATCCCGTCGGACTTCGGCGGCGAGGGCGCGGCGCTGGGCGACTCGGAGGAAGAGCACGCACTGGCGGCACACGTGGAGAAGTATCTGTGAGGCATCAAAAAATAAAATGGGTGAGCTCTTGGAATGCACATGTGCGAGCCACATGCCCGTCAACATGGACTCGGTTCAGATGGCTTCACGCTCTGATAATCGCTCCGGCTTTTCATTGGTTCAACGATCGGTTGCACCCCCTCGTGCGCAACCTGATGGGATGCCCACCAGCATCGGGTGATTAGACACATGCGTCTCGGACCAGTGGTCGCCGTCGCCGACGTGGCTGCTCACTCTAGCATTCGCCATGTCGCTCACGAAGCTGCTTCTCCGGCGCGCCGCCGCGTCCCGCCCCCGTGCGCGCCCCTCGCTGTCGCTGGCGACCCGTGCGTTCTCCGACACCGCTGATGGTACCGTGTCCCTTGGCTGAACATGGCTACATTGTCGTGGTGGTGCTAATGTGTCAATGACCGCATTGCAGCCTTGCCCGAGCCCGTGTCCTTCGAGGACGTGAGCACCGCCTCCTACCGCATCCGCGACGGCATCCAGCAGACCCAGTGCGAGTACTCGCCGCTGCTGTCCCAGCGCATGGGCTACGACCTGTACCTGAAGAAGGACCACCGCCAGATGACCGGCAGCTTCAAGGAGCGCGGCGCCCGCAACGCGCTGCTGCAGCTGACGGCCGAGGAGAAGAAGAAGGGCGTGGTGGCTGCTTCGGCTGGCAACCACGCCCAGGCACTGGCCTACCACGGCCAGCTGCTGGGGATCCCCGTGACGTGCGTCATGCCCAAGGTCGCCCCCCTGACCAAGATCGCCCGCTGCCGTGAACTCGGAGCCCGTGTGGTGCTGCACGGTGAGCACATCCTGGAGGCGCGTGACAAGGCCGAGGACTTTGTGCGCGATGAGGTACGGATGGATGAAGAAGTGATGGTCTGGGTGAGTTTGGTGGAGACTGACGAGGGAGTTTGGTGGTCATATCTCTCATCTGTAGGGCGTGACGTACATCAACGGATTCGACCGTCCGGAGATCATTGCCGGCGCTGGTACTATGGGTATCGAGATCCTGAATCAGGTGCCAGACGTCGATGCCATTATTGTGCCCATTGGCGGTGGCGGCCTGATCGCTGGTGTCGCGCTTGCCGTCAAGACCCTAGCTCCGAATGTTCAAGTGATCGTACGTTACTGTGCTGCGTGGTGAATATCTTTTGAGCGAGTTATTCTAACGAGCGTCTTGTTGGGGTTGCCTTTTGCAGGGAGTGGAGCCGGAGTACTGCTCGAGTTTCACGGAGGCTCTGAAGGCCGGCAAGCCCGTGAACATGCCGACGCAGCCGACGCTTGCGGATGGCCTTGCCGTTCCGTGTGTTGGTTCGAACGCTTTCGAGATCGCCCGCACCTACGTTGACAAGGTGGTGACGGTCTCCGAGCGCTCGATTGCCCTGAGTGTGCTGCGTCTCGTCGAGATGGAGAAGGTCGTTGTGGAGGGCGGAGGTGCTTCCTCGCTGGCTGCTCTGATCGACAACAAGCTGCCGGAGCTGAAGGGCAAGCGCGTTGTGCTGCCCCTGACTGGTGGTAACATTGACACCCCGGTGCTTGGCCGTGTCATTGACCGTGGTCTAGCTGCCGACGGACGTCTCGTGCGCTTCGTGGCTACCGTTAGCGACCGCCCGGGTGGTATCGCTCAACTGACCTGCTTCCTGCGCGACTTCGGTGTGAGCGTCAAGGACCTCTACCACGAGCGCGCCTGGGTGCACGCCAGCATCTCCCACGTTGCAGTGAAGTGCGTTGTCGAAACGCAGTCAAGCGAGCACGCTCTTGAGCTCAAGCAGCGTCTCGAAGAGCAGGGGTACCCCCTTATCTGGGAGGGCTTCCATGCCCCGCCGGTTGACCTCTAAGCAGACGTTAGAACTTAAACTGTCGTGCACCATCTAAGTAGAATATGGCTGATTTTGTTTATCGCTTTCCCATTCCTGCGTTTCTGCTATAGGCTGGCAACCCTCCGTTCCTACTTACATCTCCGCCAGTTCTCCTAGGTAAATGTTCTTGTCACTGCTGCACGAGCCCACAATGAGCTCTGTCGGGTGGAAAGAGGCCTCGTTCACGCTGCCTGAGTGTCCAGGGAGATGGTAGCGCAGGTTGCCCGTCTCGGCGTCCCAAATGTACACGTAGCGGTCTGCCGACCCGCTCGCTACGAAGCGCATGTCGGCCGACCAGCCGCAGCGGATCAGCGTGCGGTCGAAGTTGTGCTTGGCGCCCATGAACGTGGTCTTGAGGCGCTCTCCCTTGACGAACGGCCGGACATCCCACTTCCTCACGGTCGAGTCCATGGCGTTGGAGAGCAAGTAGCTCCCATCGGGACTGAGACTCACGCCCGTGACGATGTCCGCGTGGCCCTGCAGCACCGTGCTCACCTCGTCCTTGCGGAGGTCCCACATCTTGATGTCTCCGTCCAGGCCCCCAGCAATCACGTGGGAGTTGTCGCCGGAGAAGCACACGGCCGTGACCTGAAACTGGTTCTCGAAGGACTTGACGGCGCGCTTGGAGCGGACGTCCCAGAGCCTGGCGGTGCAGTCGTCGCTGCCGCTGGCGAGCAGCGTGGGGCCGCTCGTCACGGGGCAGCAGCTGTTGACCACGGACGAGTGGCCCGCCAGCTTCTTGACGCGGCTGCCGCTCTCAGCGTCCCAGAGCCCGAGCGTCTTGTCGGCCGAGGCGGACACGAGCTGCGCGCTGTCGTACGTCCACTGCACCTCCAGCACCGCGTTCTTGTGGCCGCTCAGCACGCTGTAGTTGCGGCACTCGCCGTACACGTCCCAGAGAAGAATGCTGCGGTCGAAGGAGGACGACGCCACGTGCTGCCCGCTCGGACTGAACTTTAAAGAGTACACAGCGGCGCTGTGGCCCGAGAGCAGCATGGTCGGCGCCAGGAGCCCCGACGTCCGGTCCCCCACGCGCTTGGGCGCCACCACCGCCGGGTCCACCGCCACGATCTCCGTCACGCGCGAGCGCTTGGCCAGCTGCGTCTCCCCCGCGGGCGTCAGCACCGTCGACGCGCCCGCCGCCTCCTCCTCCTCGCTACTCAGTCGCCGCTTGCCTGCCATGAATATTACCGGAATACGTATGAAGATGCATGAATGTTTAAGAATTGACAATAAAAGAATATGCTGTCGAAAACTAAAATCATTTTTGTTTGTTTGAGAGAATTATATTTTGACATCCTCCTTCTGGCTTCAACTTTGGCTTAATGCTGACAGCTTGGGAAATCAATACGGATAACCTCATCAATCGTGTCTTGTTCGCTTATCTTATTCTTTTCATAATGCTGGCAAGCATTACGCTCATTGAGGCCGTGGTTCTACCTTTATGCTTCATAAGAAGGGTCTGGGCTACACACTTGCTACTGGGCATCATGACTCGATCGAGATGGTCTTTGGACATTCATACTACCGATCCCTGGGGTGATTGTGTGGAAGCGTCATGCTCGCTCGTCCCGAAGCTGCATCGGCGCTTGACATGTACACAGGGCGTTGTTAGGAAAAGTCTTCGTGCTGTCTCCCCCATAATAGCCACTCGCGAGCGCCAGCGACATTCTTGACGCGGCCGCCATCCGGAATGAGTATGTTGAAGCAAAAGCTCGGTCGTATCATGAAATCATTTTAATTTATGAGAACCTTAACCTTAACTTGGCATCCTCCTTCTGACTTCAACTGAAATTTCCACTTACTGCCCCGTGCAGGCCTCGGACTCGCTCAATGCGGGACAGGCTTGGCCACCGTAGGCTGAGTACGCGGTGACGTAGCGGACGTGAGTGCGCTGCATGGTCTTCTGGTTGCACCCAGACCAGTCGGACCAGCCCGAGACGTCGCAGTCGACTGGATCGCAAGCTCCCGTCTCGGAAGTCACTCCGCAAGCAGCTCCGTTGGTGTGCGGGTATGTCACGACTTCTCTCGTGCGAGACTTGAGCCCCGTCTCGAAGTTGCAGGCAGACCAGAAACTCCAGTCCGAGAGCACGCAGTCCACGACGCACGAGACTCTTTCGGTGAGAGCGTCGCAGGCAGCTCCTCCGTACATCCGCTGCTTCGTGATAGTGCGCGCGCGGGTCTTCACGAACGTGGTCGGATTGCAGCCGGACCAGTCACCCCATTCACTGACCTGGCATGCGGCCGGGTCGCACGCTGCATTTTCCGAAAGCTGGGGACACGCCTGGCCACCGAAGAGGTCGTAGATCTTGGGCGTGCGACTGCGGGTCTTCTTGCCCGTGGCGAAGTTGCAGGACGACCAGCTGCCCCAGTCGTTCACCTGGCAGTCTTGCTTGGTGCAGTAGAGCGTCTCCGTAGTCGCAGGACATACAACGCCGTTGTATTTCATTGCCGTGACGACAGGGCGAGTGCGTTGCTTGGCACCAGTGTCAAGGTTGCAGTCTCCCCACACACCCCACTCGCCAACAACGCAGTCCACTGGATCGCACGAGGCGGTCTCCGTCAGCGAGCCGCAAGGGGTGCCGCCGAAGTTCGCTGGCGTCGTGATCGTTCGAGTTCGCAGCTTGAGTCCTGTCGCTTCGTTGCAGGAGCCCCACGCGCTCCACTCGGTCATGACGCAGTTGACAGGAGCGCAGAAGGCGGTCTCCGTCAGTGCCGGGCACGCAACGCCACCGTAGAGCGGCGATGTAGTGATTAGTCGAGTACGCGTCTTGGCACCGGTGCTCTGAGCACACTCCCCCCAGGCGGACCATTCGCCTACGACGCAGTCAACCTTGGGGCAGTACTGCGTTTGCACGACATCAGGACACGCTGTGCCGCCGTCATACGGGTGCACAAGGATGTCGCGGGTGGAAGTCTGCTTGCCATCAAGTGCCGCACACGCGCTCCAGTCACTCCACCGCGAGACGTAGCAGTCCACAGGCTTGCACGCGATGGTCTCGCTTTGGAGTCCACACGGGGTGCCGCCGTACTTGGCTTCCACCGCGACGGATCGACTGCGCGATTTGGACCCAGCGCTGCATGCCGTGTATTCGGACCACGCGCTCAGCTCGCAGGCAATGGGCTTGCACGTGATGTACTCAGTGAGCACGGGGCACGACCGCCCCCACCCCGACTGCGGAATCTGGACCGTGCGTGTTCGTGACTGCTTCATGGTTGATTCGACACACGCTGTGTAGGGCCCCCAGGCACTCACAAGGCAGTCGACGTTGGCTGCAGCAGCAACCTGCATCTGCATGCCGAACAGCAACGCCATAACGTGGCATCGAGGTAGACTCCACATGTCCGCTGGGTATCTTCTTTCTTTGTTGGTTGCTTGTTGTCTTGAAGACACAAGGCTTGGGCCTAGAGGCCTCTGTGTCGCTCGCTTGTGCTCTTGTTGTCGCTTTCGCTTGTGAGCTGAGGAGAGTTTCACCGGATCTCACAGAGCCAAGCAGCCTTTTCATCCGCTTGTTGAGAGTCTGCCAAGATATTGAGGAACAAGATAAGACGGATGAGACGAACCACAGGCATCACTTGGCACGTTGAAGTGGTGCGGTCATCTATTGTCGATAAGTTTGGCAGGAAATTAACCTAAAGACCCAAACTCTTTACACCCTTATCATACACGCACAGCAACACCTCGACACAAGCGGCCAGATGAGAGGAATGTTGTTTATTTAATTGGGGCCTGCATCTGCACTTAAGCTCGCTAAACCCTAACGCCGTCCAGTGTTTCCTGCACTTTCGTCGCCTCCTGACCCCGAGGCCGATCCAAAAGACGAGCAGGGCGCTGACCTCGTGAGCTCGGGACACGCAGCACCTCCGTCGTACGGGTTTACGAGGATGGTGCGCGTGGACACTCGAGTGTCGTCAGCCAGACACTCGCTCCAGTCTCCCCAGCGAGAGACGTAGCAGTCCACGGGGGTGCACTGGACGTCCTCTGACAGGGCCTTGCAGGCCGCACCACCGTACTTGGCTTCCTGCACGACCGTGCGCGCCCGTGTCTTGTACCCCGTCGCTTTGCAGCCGCTGGACTCGCCCCAGGCGCTGACCTCGCAATTTACAGGCACACACGTGATGGTGTCCACGAGTCCGGGGCAAGTTCGTCCCCAGCCTTCGGCCTCGCGCACGATTTCGCGAGTCCGCGTCTGCTTCATGTTGATCTCGTCGCAGCTCGAGTACGCGCTCCAGTCGGACGCGACGCAGTCGACGTTGGCAGCAGCCACGGCGTTCATCTGCAGCGAGCCGAGCAGCAACACGACGAAGCCGATGCACTTCATCTTTCGCTGCAAGCCGTTCTGGTCTCGTTCAAAAGTGGCGTCATGCGCTCAGGCACACCTTCAACTAAGTTTAGCGGGTATCTTTGGAGATGGCTACCTTTTCTTAAAAAGTAGCCCTTTACTTCGAAGTACCGGTATCATACGAAATGGATATTTGGGGTTTAGGTTTGTGGCGTTTTCCCGCCATAATTTGACGTCGTGAAGAAAATGGCGGAGCATGAGGAAGTGGTGATCGACGGCGACTCGACGGAGGAGGACGAGGAGGTGACCATCATCACGCCCGAGTCGCGCAAACGTCGCCGCCGCTCCAACATCATGGCAGACCCGGACGAGGAGGACGAGGAGGATGGAGACGAAGCCGAGCAAGACGCGACGGAGAAGGCCAAGAACGCAGCCCCGCACCGCCAGCAGCAGCTCTTTCTGGGCAAAGACGGCGTCTCCTCGCAGCCAATGACGCTGCGCACGCTTACGCCGACACGTCGCAACATGCAGCAGCTCTCGATCTCGGCGGCGGTGGCTCGTGGAGAGCAGGCCCGCCGTCAGCAGCAAGGAGGAGGCGGCGGCGACAAGGAAGACGCCCAAGAGGAGGAGGACGACGACGATGACGAGGTCCGCGTCATCCCGCCGCCGTCTGCCAGCTCCGTAGGCAGCAGCGGACGCAAGAGTCGACGCCCCGCGACCCAGGACAGCGACGAGGAGATGGAACCGAATCAGAAGGAGCAGGAACAGCAAGACGCGGACATGGAGCAGGATGTGGAGGTCGACGAGGCGTCGTCGGCGTCGAGACGCAGCTCCAGGATCGAACACAAGCGCCAGGAGAAGGAGAAACAGCATGCTAGTGCACGGAAACTGGACTACCCACTCCTGGACAATTGTCTGGACACTTTGCAGAGCTTGGGGCCACATTTTAATGGGGGAGACGGTGAGGAGGAGGACGACGAGTACCAGGAATCCGAGCCGGAGGAAGCCCTGCCACCACCACCTAAGAAGAGACGGCGGTCGGTGCCGAGGGAGGGGGATCGGGATGGCCGCGAGAAAGTCTATGCAGATGCTGGAGACGACGTGGATGACTTTATTTGTGGTGATGATGAGATCGAGTACATGAATGACGACGAGGAGGGGGTGATCAGTGTCGAGTCGTCAGATGACGAGGTGGGAGACGACGATCCGGAAGAGCTGACGGCCATTCTGGAAGCAGGGCGCTCGCGAGAAATCACCGAGTGGTTTGAAATCTATATGGCATATCTGGAGGAGTGCGTCATTGACCCGGACTTTAAGAATAATATGCGTCGCAAGCGATCCAAGGTCAAGTTCCAGCTGTATGAACAAGCCGTCAATCGTGTAAGTGTGCCCCGAACACCCACAATCACGCAATAGTGACTGCTAACTTTGCATTTCCGACTTACAGATTGAACGCAAGCTTTGCTCTTGTCGTGACACTGTCCGCTCCGGTGTTGCCTGGCCTGAGGACATGGTGGATGCGTTGAGGCATGCGTCGCTATTCCGTTCAAGTCGCGTCAGTGCAGAACAAGATTGCGAAGCCTGCAACCGTCGTCAGCATGTAGCTACCTACCACGTGGAACTTGCTGGGTATGCTTGTGACGCTACGAAGCTTTATGGCAGCAACTGGATGGGGCAGTACGTTTATATGTTCCTACTTGCCACCGACTGAGCGCTGTCGAAAATATGACTAACCGGCGTCGTGTGATGATTAGTCTGAAGGAGGCAGTGAAAGAGGCAGCCCCCGTCCAAATTTCATTTGAAATGGGCAGCGTGTGCCACGCAGTAAGATCCCTTTATTGTGCGATTCATATGGATAGTCAAAGCTAATGGTGTTTGGTCGTCGATGCAGCGCACACTAGCCTATTGGCAGATGCTGCACGCCAAACAGTTTTGGTGTATCCTGATTGATGCTAAACTCAAGCAGTGTGCGGATAGCACAGGCAAAATTGCGGAGCAGTACCGAAACGAATTCATTAAGACGGAATTTGGGCGGTACAAAAGGCTCGTGGAGTTGGTGGAAAAGTTTGCCGAGGACTTAAAGCGACTCAACTTCTATATGCCGAATGTGTGGAAGAAGATTTCACGACGCAACGTGACAAGTGATTTCCTCCCGCTTCCGTCCCGTGTGCGATCCTGTTCAATCTCAGAGCCTCGACGAGGCACACTAGATGCGTTTGTCGCGGAAAGCGAAGAAGAGGAGACTGAGGACGAAGAAGCCATGATGGAGAAAAATGAGGTGGCAAAGCGAGCTGCTGCAAACGTAAATAACGACGTTGACCAAGGCACGGACGAGGAGGAGGAATCGAAGGGGATGGAGGGGATCTCACCACGCCAACCACCTCGCTCAGAAACCAAGAAGGAGCAAAAGCTCCAGCTCGCAACTAAGGAAGAGGAAAAGAAGGAAGGCACGCAAACCAAGGATGAGAAGTCTGTCCCCGAGAAGGACATCGATGACCTTATGTGTTTGGTGTGCGATGCAAGCCCGCGCAACGCTGGTGTTGTCCACGGTTTATACCTTCACGTGTATTGCTGCTATGCCTGTGCGAAGCGCCAGCTCCGCATGAAATGTGGTTGCATGGTGTGCAACCGGCCCATCGACCGGGTGCTTCGGCTGCTTCCGCTCACGCTAGATGCACGAAATGCTATTCGGAATCAGCAGAAAAAGTCGTGAAGGTGAGCAATGAGAACTCGTGGATAAGCAGCCGCAACAAAATGAAAACCAGCGTGTCTATCTATTTGAGTGCCGGCTTGTGATCGTGCAGCTACGAGCTGGTAGTTCCGACGCTTTCAGCGCTCGCATCTCGCTCCTTGCTGTAATCGAAAAGGTAGAGCACTTGGTTGCGACCCGCGAAGGGCAGAAATGCTCTTTGAATGGATGGGTGCTTCTCAAGTAGATACCTGACGAGCGTCTCGTACGTGTCGACGGGTGTGCCATCCGGGCATTGCCGATTCGGAAACACCCGGCTCATGACGCAGCATGGCACAATGGCGAACGGTTTGCCCAGTGTCAGAGCAGCGTCGACAATGGCCTCGGTGGCCTCGTCTGGGTGCATTCCTACGAATAGGGAACAGTCTGAAAACAGCTCGGTGTGCAGCTTCAAAGTTTCATCGTCGAGACAGCGCAGCAGTTGGGGGCTCATTTGGCGGCCTTGGGCAGATTCAGCTTTGGCAACAAGCTTGCGGTTGTATTTGCCGAGCTTCATGGGTCTCTGCAGCACGCAAAAACGCAAGAAGGTAACTACGATGTACGGCGGGTAGAAGTTTGTCTCTGTGACGTACCGGGTCAACTAATGTTGTCGGAATCCCTCGTTGGATCCAAAGCTGAATGGGGATATCGCCTTTGCCACCAGCAACATCGACAACGCCCGTTCCAGCAGCTAGACGACCCTCACCTAGAGATTCCACAAGCCAGTCGCAAAAGATGCGACTACGCTGCGCCTTGTCGATTTTGGAGTGCGGGTCACCGCTATCACCCGCAAGATGCGCAGCTTTTGCGCGCTGTTCGAGTCGCTTCGCTATCCAGCGACGTCGATTTTCCTTGAAATCTTCTGGCCGTCCGTGCCAGAAGTGACACTGCTCTCCACGTAGGCAATTGGCGCCACCAGATGACGAGAAATAGTACTTGCAGGCATTGAAGCCATCCAACACTACCATGTTGGTGTACTTGTTGGCTGCCCCTGCCTTGGACGAAGGCGGCAACACGTACGAACCCTTCACAGCAGTTGATGATGCGTCTCCTGTCGCGTCTGGATTCGAGGCGTCCGCGTGGCTGAAGACGGCGCCCTCGTGGTGCAGGCTCCAGAGCTCGTCCACCTGAATCGAGTGCAGCACGAAGAGCCACCCGTCTGGCTGCCCCGGTTCGTGGCGTTTACGTTGCAGTGCACCTCGAGCCGTGACCAGGTCTCCGAGGTGCACGTCCCAGTTGATCTGGCGAATGGCCGCAAAGTCCAGAGCGCCTTCCTGCGCGCGGATCATGACCTCCAGCAGCTCTGCCAGCGGATAAAGTCTCAGTTAGATTGCCGTTGCCCCAGCAGTTGGGTTCCAGTCGCCGCACCTCCATCTCGCAACTGGATGTCACCGAACACGAGGCCCTTGCTGCAACCAACCAGAAAGTGAGAACAATGACACTTTGAGCAATTGCGCAACAGCACCGACGCACGACAAGTGGCGCTTGCGGACGAAGCGGCCGTGTACTGAGACGCTCGGCGGCTCGTCGTTGCCGGCGAGCGGCGCCAAGTCCTGCAGCGACTCGACGTGCATCCCAGTCATTTTCGGGCAAATTGTGTGTGCTCTAATCACAAATGACTATTTTTTGTGACTGGCACACACATCCATGGCTCCTGAGCCAGATGCTGATCGGCAAAGGCGGCGCCGGTCGTTCCGGCTGGCGTTAAATAATGCCATAGTCCACGCTCGTTGACCTCGAGCGCCTTGGTCAGACCTACACAAACGACGGAGAGTGAGAGTCAAACGATTGAGCCGCCTCGGGTTGTCGTCGCGTCGTGTCCATCTGCATCAGCGCCATAGTGCAGCACGACGGCGCATTACGCTGGAAGCAGCCAGCAGCGGCTGGGCCGTAGCTTTGAGCATTGCGCCGGACTCACGACGTAGAGTACACGCCGGCGGACTTGAGCGTACACTGTACATTTCGCTTGAAGCGGAAGCGTGCGGCCAAGTTGCACTTGAGTCAACCACGGATCGGTCGGGAGCGCAAACTTCTGGCGGGGTGGATACTTTCGCCCAACGACAGAATATCCGGCAGCGTCCCGCACGAACGCGGCAAAAGCCTCCATGAGACCAGGCAGCACAGATTCAGATTCAGCGGCTTGCAGCACTCTTCCATTGTGGACATCGCAAATTTGCTCGGGCGACTGTTGAAGCGACTATATCCGCCAATCAAGCTCGTCCGAGTGTCTATCGCCACACAAAATGGCAACATGATCACAGTACACAACGTACCATTTCCGCCCCCGACCGCCGATGGCGTAGGACACCCGAGATATTCAGCTTTTCTTCCCTTCCGCGCGGTCTATTGCGGCTTTCAGGGGCGAGGAGGAAGAAGAAGACAGAGAGCCCCCAGGCGCCTACAGCAGCAGCAGCAGCGCGACCCCGCCACGCACCCCCGCGGCCTCACCGCACGCGGCAGACTCAGAGCAGCGCGACGCGCCGTCGACGGACGACTGGAGCGCGTTAGAACCCGACACAGACGCCACAAATGATGCAGACGCAGCCGCTGCCCACGTGCGACGAGTACGACCCGCTGGACGCGCACCTGGACGAGCTGGAGGAGCCCGGCGCCAACTTCCTGCAAGGTACGCGGCGGGTCTCTTTATTTTTATGCGCATGTTTTTCTTATTTGATATGTGGCACCTCAGACTTCATCGTGGCCCCGCAACCGACGCTGAGCGACACGCCGCTCAGCAACTCGAACGGATACACGTCGGAGGAGTCGGACTACTCGGTGCCGACCCCGTCCGACGAGCAGAACTACCAGGACATGTCGTTCCTGCACGCCGCCGACACCAACGAGCTCGTGGACGTCGTGGCCGACCTCAGCACGGGCGACCTGACCACGGTGGCCCCTGCGCAGCACCAGCAGCAGAAGTTTGCGGGCAAGGTCATCAAGGGGAAGGTGCGGACGGACCTCTGCCGGGCCCCCTGCACTGTTGTTGCGCGGAGTTCTGGGTCTGTTTTCGACGTCGTTCTGACCTTGTTGTGACAAAACGTGCTCTCTGCAGACCTCCAAGTACCGCGGCGTGACGCAGACGAGCAAAACCTCGTGGGGAGCCAAGTACAGCGCCAAACGCATCACCAACACATGCAAGACCCCCGAGGAAGCCGCCCATGCTTACGACGAGTACCTGAAGGCCAACTACCCGCAGAAGTTTGCCAAGTTTGCCAACTTTTGCGACAAATGCGCCAAGTTCGTGAACCCTCTCGGACTGCCACAGTTTGAGAGTGAGTGCGAGTGCTCGGCCAGCTCCCCCACAGGATCTTCCGTGCCGGAACCAGCCTCGGTGTCCCCCAAGAAGGAGGTTTTCAACAGACAGCAAATTACGACTCCCACAGCAGCTACGTCGTCGCTGATACCGCCAACGGCCCCGTCTCCCGCAGCAGGACCTTCAACCGCACCTCCCAATGCCGGGTTGAACATGATGGGAACTTCCAGCCACAGCTTGGACCTGAACCCTGCGGACGAGGAAAACGCGAACTTCCTCAGTCGCCGCTCTAGCAATTTGTCGGTGGGCTCGCTTAAGTTCAGTTTTTCGGAGGACACGGAACAGTTTTTCGACGAGTCTTTCAACGACGTGGCCAAAATGTCGTCAGACCGTGGTGGCGCAGCTCTGGTTGACGACCAGCAGCAACAACAGGACCAAAAGCGTGACAGTTTGCCCATTGCGGTCATCAGTTCGGCCGTCGACTCATTCACGCAGGAAGACAACCTGGATCAGATCATCAAGGACATTAACCGCACTTCGTCTTCCCATTCGTTGCTCAAGGGAAACCCAACGGAGGGGCGTATGGATAATGGCAGCATGGGGAGTTTTACAGCTACCGGAAGCAGCAGCGGCAGCGGAAAGATGAGTGAGCTGAACAACATGGCTGGGCTTCAGGTTGAACCAACGACGACAAACTCGTTGGACTTCGATGTGGATGAGCTGGACGAGCTGACCAAATACTTCCTGTCAGAGAACGACGCTGGGGTCATCGTGCAGCGAGAGATGCAGGCAAACGCTGCTCTCATGCAACAGAACCCGGCGATGATGGGAATGCAGAATCCCCAGTTCAAGAAGATACACAGCCTTGACTTCGATTCCGACAACACAATGACTGGCAGCTCGTCACGTAGTGGAATTGTTATGAGTGAGGTGAAGCTTGAGGACACCGATATGATGAACCCGTTCTTGGTAGCCCCTGTGGCTGCGAGTTCTGGTCTGGTTATGCCTCCCGGATCGCCGCCACCAGCGATCATCGACATTCAGACGCGATTTCTGGAGAAGTACTGGCGCAATGACCGGAAAAATATCCAGTGCTTCCCGTACTGCCCGGAACATGGTGATTACTACCGAGTGCGCATTGAGAACCTTCAGCACAGATGCAAGGGTGTCTGCCGTGCTCCCGTGAAAGCGCACATTTCCATTCCCGCACCTGCCGGTGGATCTGTGATGCAACCTGGTCTGTTGGTCTTGGCACGTTGCAACAGTACATTTTCTCGCAACATGACACTGTCAGAGCAGCAGTCGTTGAGCTTGCCAGAGATGAAGTCTCTACAGGGTGTAAGTGCCGTCGGTGTTATCGACAATTTCACCAACGGAGCGGAAGGTGTGGATTTTGACGTGATATTCCACCCGGATGTGTGGAAATTTGAGTTTGATCTGCCCAAGAAGCGGCGCCATGTACAGAGCTCTAGCCCGGCGGTGTCATCACATGGTGCCGACAGTGATGCTGGTGGTGACCCTCTGGCAGCGGAGTTTCTGTATTTCTTCGAGATCGATGTGTTTTACTCGCGCGAAAAGGCGACGTTTGAGCGCTTGGGTCACACGGAGTCAATGAACTTCCAAATCGGCAACACGCGCACTCTTTTGCGACAACGCAACAAGATGGTTGAGGAGTTCAACAGCAGTGGAGGGCCCCAGGCACATGTAGGTCAGAACGACAGCGACAAGTTGGCCGAGGACGAGCTTCCGGAGAAGAAGAGAGTGAAAGTGAACCGAGGTCGGCACGAAATGTTGTCTGGTACATCATTTAGCGAGGATGGTCTCAGTAGTCGTGGACCAACTGTCGGCAAACCGTCGATTGGCTACGTTACTGGCGAGGGAATTTCCTCGTCATCCAAGCGAGACTTGCTGGTGGACAAGACCACACCTATGGATGTTGACGGATACTTCAGATCCGATTCCAAGGACTCGATATTTGACCGTGAAGTGGGCACGTCGGACCTTCCTCTAATCAAGGCTGACGTGTGGAAGGATGTTGATGATGAAAGCGAAGGTTTGCAGCACGGTGCTACCTCTGATTACCGACCGTACGTCTCGCCGAAGCAGAAGAGTGGTAACGTGCAGACTACTGGATCCCCAGTGGCAACAGCTATCCCGATCAAGGCCAGCATGAATGCTCGGCCTGCTATTCCTGCTTCATCTCCGACGAAGGGATCTTATAGTTTGCCGAAGCTCCTGGCGTACTCTTTCGCTTGTGTGCCGCTTTCTGTGCTCTTCATTCCGGTGGGCATTCTGCTGCTACTCGGGATGGTAGTGGTGCCGCCCGCTGCTTCTGGTATCGTCGGCGCTCTGGACGCGTTGTCAGACATGGAGCTATCTCGCGCCAACAGTAGCTGCATCCCTAGTGATCAGCGCATGGTTTTGAACCGTCTTGTCGAAGAGAAGGTTGACTCCGCTGGAAAGCCGAAGGGTGGCATGTTCCGCTATCATGGCAAGACCGAACTGTGGGGTCGAATCTTCTACTTCAGTGGTGCAAAGTTCGTGGTCTCGATGGTCTCTTTGATTCCAGCATTTGTTTTGGCGTTGTTTGCCGGTCTTCTCTATCCGATTCGTCCGGCGTCTGCTGCCATTGCGAATGCTGCCTGCGGCTGTGCGCTCTGGTCAAGAGAGTACACACGCGAGACAACAGGCAAACCTTTAGCGGGTGGTACACAATACGACGAACTTGGTGGGCTTGTATGAACGATCAAGCGGTGCAGGAGCGTCATTATTCGGAAAAAGAAACAGCCTCGGATGTTCTCCAGCTGATGCCAAGATAACGTATCGGACGGAGTACCAGAAGACGACAAACAGATAGCTATGATGGCTGCGCGTACGAAGCGCCCCACTTTAATCTTGGTTTTGAGGTGTATGTAATTTATCATTCAGCACTTTCGTTTGAAGCGCATGCGATTAGTTGGCCATCCTAGCGAAAGGTACCCGGAAAGACCGGAATCTCACGTTGACTTGAAATCTCAAGGCAAACACGAGCTACGATAAAACAAAAACAGACCTGAATTTAATGTTTTCTGCTACGAGCGTGGACATTCCGTTGGCGTCTTCTACTTGGTCTGTTGAATGAGACTTCTCCTTTCCTCCTGAGAGGTTCGTCGAGGACGCCGCAATGAGTTTGTCCGGTCTTGCAAAGGGCTTGACGGGTGCCAGCTACTGCTGCGTTTACTTGGAACGGAATTCCTCGCCGCCCGTGACCATATCAAACTGGCTGGCGAAATCGTCTATCGACATCTTGTTGCCGTCATCTTCCTCGTCATCGAAGACCCAGGTCGTGCCCGGAACGTACTTGGAGCCCTCAGCTTCCGAGCCGGGCGGACCCTTCGTTCCCTTCGCGTAAAGCGGCCCCGCGCTACAGCATCAGATACAATTAGACTTCTACCACACGTGCTTTGATGCAGATCATTTCGTTCGTACCCAGGCAACGCATCTGCAATACCGGCCGTCATGCAGCTCTCGCCGATGTCTTCGATGTTGTTAAGTAGGTTCCGTGCCAGGTAGATCGTATCTCCTGCCTTCTTGAAGAAGCTGTGCTTTAGCAGTGCCGAGGTGCCGGGGCTACATCGCAGTTACATCGGTTCTCGTCAGTAACCTGCAGTACTTGCAAATATCAACAGGATAACAAGCATACCGCTTGGACGGGTCCTTCTGCAAACAGAGCTTGACCACGTCCTTAAAGTGGCGTCCGAACTGGTGGCCGCTGCCATCATCCTGTCAGCAAATGCACGCGTTAGACATCTATCAACCGTGACAACCCCCTCCTCCCCCTTGAGTGACGTACGTCATAGGTACGCAGCGACGGCGGGTCCTCCTGCAGCGTGAGCAGCAGCACCTTCATGGGCTGGAAGCGCGCGTAGGGCGCGTAGCCCTTGGCGAGCTCGAGCGCGGTGATGCCGAGCGACCAGATGTCGGCCTTGTAGTCGTAGCCGCGCACCTGCTCCATGACCTCGGGCGCCATCCAGCAGGGGGTGCCCACGAACGTCTGCCGGTTCTTCCGACGGTCGCCGCCCTCCATCATCCAGCCGGAGACGCCGAAGTCGGCGATGACGACGTGGCCCTCGCTGTCCAGCAGGATGTTACCGGCCTTAATGTCTCGGTGGATCTGGCCGTTCTCGTGGAAGTACTGCAGGCCTTTGAGCGTCTCGTGCAGGATGACGGCCACGAACTCCTCCTTGAGGCCTTCCCCCAGGCCCTTCTTCTTGAGCAGGTTCATGACGTGCAGACACGAGCCCTTGTTCATGAGCTGCGTGACAAGCCAGAGCTGGTCCTTGTGCACGAAGCTGCAGTAGCACTTGAGCACGTTCGGGTGGTTGGTCATCTTCATGGTCTGCACCTCGGCGCGGATGTCCTCGAAGCTCGTCGTGATCTTCTCGAGGTCCATGATCTTGATGGCCACGTGGATCTTCTTGGGCGCGCAGTAGGCCTTCCATACCTTGGCGAAGGCACCCTGGCCGATCTGCTCGATGATCTGGTACTCGCTCGCGACCGTGGGCCACTCGTCCGCCATGGCTGCTCGAGGAAATGAACGAGGCTGGCGGGTGGATACTTTCCTGCGCCTTGCTGCGGCAAAGGCGGCGGCGGAGGTTTCGGGTTCGGAGGGTTCGGGTGCCAATTCGGAGACCGTCTTCTCCACCAAGCAAACGCGGTGTGGCGCACACAGAGAGACAGATTCCGGGTGGCCCACACGGGAAACGTCGCTAAAGTACGACTCGGCGCCGAACCCTACTTGAGCGAAATTTTGCCGCGCGATCGGCAACTAACTTGTCGAAGGTTTCCTTGCTCGAATTGCTGCCGCTGCGAGCGAACTTGACGGAGCGCTGTAGACCTTGATGGGGGGCACTGTAGCAGCAATTGACAAAGCGCTGGACGCGCGCAATCGAGGCTGATACACGAATGTCGTCGGCGACGGGCTAAAGGCGTGTGGGTCACCGTGTGGATCACCGACAACCAGGCCGGGCTCAAGTATCTTTTCGATGCTGCTCCAACCTTTTTGCAAGTCTCCAAGGAGATTGACGATCGACTAACAACTCGGCACAATGAGCGTAACGCACTGTACTTCGTCACGCAGAGATCGACGGCCGCGTTGGTGGACATCCGCTCACGGCAGGCACGGCCAGCACGCAGGACATGGGCCATGGCATGGCTGTCCAACGTGAGCTGGTCGTGACGAGCTCCGGCCGCATCCTCGCCGCTCTGGCCTGTCTAGGGTTTGACGACTCGTCGTCGTGTCGTCCGTTTTACCGCTAGGAATTAGCGCTAAAAGTTAGAAGCCAGCCCAGTGACTTCCTTTCCGCCGCTGAACCCGGGAGAGGTTGCCGCGCGTCCTGATACGTCCCGGGCCGATCTGGCCTTCATTGACAGCCGAGCGCTTGTCCGCAAATCCGCTGTGCCTGTTGTTGCTGGCTCGCAGCGGGCTGCTCCGTTTTGCTGTGATTGTCGGCCCGCGGGACGTCGGGATACGCCAGGAGTAGCCCCAGCCCGCACATAATGTGCACACATCTGTAGCATACTGAGCGCCAGTGTGCGGCTTGTGCCACGTACTTTCGCTCGGGTCCCCCTCAAACCGCCACTTCGGTTCTCGCTGGCAAGACGGCACCAGCTCTCCGGCTCCAGGCGACGATGAAGACCCCCGCCGGCGTGCGCATGCGCATGGCGCTCAGCCACCAGCGCAACCTCCGCTACGTGCTGCTGACGGCGTGTGGTGCGCTGCTGCTGGTCATGTACCTGCTCACGAAGACGCCCGCGCCCTACACGTACGACAAGCTGTCGGACGAGGAGGACAAGCGCTTCAACACGCAGGCCATCCTGGACCAGTGGCCGGGCCAGTGCCAGATCAAGAACTTCGAGCAGCTGCGCCGCATGTCCATCGTCTACACGTGGGTCAACGGCAGCCAGCCCTGCTACCGCGAGCTGCGCGAGAAGGCCGGCGGCAAGCACGCCGTGGGCGGCTCGCGCGACCGCGAGATCGGCGAGCTCATGTACTCCATCCGCTCGCTGGAGAAGTACGTGCCGTGGCACACGGGCCAGATCTACATCGTGTCGCCCGGCCACATCCCGCACTGGGTCGACTTGACCAACCCGCGCATCAAGGTCATCAACCAGGACGACCTGTTCCCGGACTACGCCAAGGAGTTCCTGCCCACGTTTAACACGCACGTGATCGAGCAGTTCCTGTACCTGATCCCGGGGCTCTCGGACATCTACATGCAGGTGAACGACGACTACCTGTTCACCAAACCTATCGCCCCGCACGAGTTCTTCACGTGTGACGGCGGCATCCGCCTCCTGCACGAGGCCGGGCTCATTTCGCACACGCCCCCCACTCCGAAGAAGGGCATCTGGATCGCCTCCGTGCTGAACACGCAGCAGGAGATGGACCTGCGCTGGGGCAAGACAGACCGCCACTTCATCAAGCACGCGCCGTTCGTCTACTCGCGTCACGCGTTCGAGCGCGTCCACCAAATCTTTGACCGCCCGCTGTACATGACGCTCAAGAGCAAGTTCCGGGGCAAGCCTGACATGAACATGCCGCTGCTGCACCACTACTACATGGTGGCGCAGGGCAGTGAGGAGCTTGGTGTCCCTGTTAACTCGCCGCCCGAGGAGGAAATGTCCGGATACAAGCTGATTCTGATGCAGAACAACAACATCGACAAGCTCAAGCAGATTTTCGGCCAGATCCTGGATGGCTCCACGCCGTACAGCATTGTTGCGCTCAACGACGAGTACACCGACATGCGTGTGGCCGACACGGCGCTCGAGTTCCTCAACAAGTTCCTCCCTGAGCCCAGTCAATACGAGCGCAAGCCCGACTCGGCCCCCCACCCGCTTACTGTGCGCAAGCCCGGCACATGCGAAGTGGACCCGATGGTCCTGTCACCCTTCCCGCGGCGGGTGGAAGCGGCCCCCAAGTACCAGGTGATCGCGTACCGTGAACTGCGTTGGGTGGCTTTCACCAACTCGCTACTGCGCGGCATGGGCTTCGGTCTGGGTGCGATTATCATGTACATCTTCTACTTGCTCGTGCTGCGCCGCAATAAGGCGCCCGTCGGTTCGAACGGCGCGTACGACAAGGTGTAAGCGACTTGGTGGAATTAAGTGCAGAGTGTTTTCAACGAGCGAAGGCAAGACCGTCGACACTGCGGGACGGCTGCTTGAAGCGCCTGAACCCGTGGAGATGAAGTGGTTGGTAGGTTTAGTACGTGTATCTACAGCACGAAGACAAATGTGCACAAACTCGCCAGCGTTCTGTGCAGAATAGACGTTGCGATATCTTTTTCATTCCGACGGTGTTGCTTTCACATTTCACGAGTGACGTGGCATACTCGTTACAATCCCCCCGGATCCTGTGAGGCTACGGTAGGCTACCCTACCGTCGGTATGATAGCCATGGAGCGAAGCGATCGAACATGAATTCATTTACCAGTAAGTATGCTTCATCTAAGGCTATGAGAGCACAGCTCTAGCTACAGACGTCAGCCACTTATGTTTGCTTGGTAGAGTGTAGACCGGGGGCTCCCTTGCTCGAAAACCGGAAGATGTACACGGAGATCACAGCTGCAATGGCGAGACCGAAGCCATAACCGATATTCAAGGCCAAGGTCCACGCGACCGACGGCGTCATGTCGGCAAAGGCACGCTCGTTAGGCGAGCGGAACCGAGTTACTGCCGGCACAGGTGCCCAGTCCGTGGCTATCTCATCCTCGACTCGAAGCGACATAAAGTCAGACGCCGGCAGCGGGATCACATCCGGGTCGAACGCGCAGTCTGCGCCGTGCCAGTTGCTCACCACGCTCACGTACTGGCCTTCCGGCAGCTCGAAGAAGGCAGGCTCCGGCAGTAGCTGAGAGTAGAAGCGGCCAACCAGCTCAGCAGTCTTGGGACTCGTGTACTCGTCGTTCAGCGCCAGCAGGATCTCGGAGCCCTTGTTCTCCAGCGCCATCTTGAACTGCGCGTTGAGCGAGTCGTCGATGTTGTCCTTCACGCGCACAAGCAGCCAGTCGTCGCACTCGCTGATCGGGTTGAGCTCCACAGGGATGCCCAGCACCTTGGACCCCTCCTCCTGCATGTAGATGTGGTGCAGCAGCGGCATGTTGAGGTCGTCCGGGTGGCGCATCTGGTGGGGCAGCATGGCGTCCAGCTCCTTGCCAAACTTCTGGTGGATCTCTTCGAAGGCCAGGCGGCTGTACACGAAGGGCGCGTGCTTGAGGAAGTTGTACACGTGCTCCCCGCCGTACGTCTTGTCAGTGAGCATGACCGTGTTGCGCACGCTGGCCAGCCACGCATTGGACTTCTGGCTCGCCACGTGGCGAATGTGGTTGATCTCCGTGAGCAGGCGCAGCCCGCCATCGCACGTGAAGAACCGGTCGGGCGTCACGGGCTTGATGAATAAATAGTCGTCGTTCATGTGGATGAAGACGTCCGTGAGCCCCGGGATCTTGTGCAGGTACTGCTCGATGACGTTCGTGTCGAAGGTGGGCAGCGTGGCCTTGCCCTTGGGCAGCAGGTCGTCTTGGTCCACGACCCGCACGCGCGGGTTGGCCACGTCCAGCCAGTCCGGGATCTGGCCCGGGGTGACGATGTAGATGGGGCCCTCGAGCCACGGCGCGAACTTGAGCAGCGAGCGCAGCGAGTACTTGAGCTCGCCCATCTCCTTGTCCCGCGAGGAGCCGCCGCGCGGCAGCCCCGCGCGCTCGCGGCGCTTGTTGTAGCAGCTCTCGGTGCCGTTCACCCACGTGTACACGATGGCGGCGTGGCGCAGCGTGTCCAGGTTGGCCACGTCGCAGCGCGAGCCGTCCTTGGAGGGCAGGCCGCTGATGAGCTCGGCCACGCGCGCGGGCGGGTCCGGCTCCTGTCCCATGAAGAGCAGCGTCGCCACGGTGAGCGCGAAGCCAAGCAGCGCCAGGAAGCTCCGCATGGTGGTGGGTGGGTGGGCAGAGGAGGAGCTAGGAAGGGGAGGAGAGCGCAAATGCCCGAGCGATCGCAGTAGTAGCTCCACGTACGTTGTGGGCCACGCGGGATGGATGCTGTCGAGGATGTGTCGGCGTCCCGCGGGCCCGTCCCGCGAAATAATTCCGCGGCTAATTGTTAGCTGCGTGGACTACCTCAGTTTGTGTACGAAACACACCAATTTGCTATTTCACGTTTACATACTCGGAGGAACACCATGGCCGCCAAGCCGCGTGTGCTGGTGCTGGGCGGCGCCGGCATGATCGGCCGCAACTTCGTCAAGTACCTGGTGGACCGCGACCTGGTCTCTGCCGTCCGCGTGGCCGACAAGACGATGCCCGAGATCTCCTACTTCAGGTGCGCCCTGCAGTTTATCCTCTCGACAATTGTCACAGTCTGACAGTACCGTTCCCTGTGTAGCGCCCCGCACAAAGAGGCCTTCGCGGACGAGCGCGTCAAGTTCGTACAGGCAGATCTGACGCGTGACGCACACGTGGACCGCGCGTTCGACCCGGAGTTCGGGCCCTACGACTTCGTGTTCAACCTGGCGGGCGAGACCAAGTGCGGACTCTCGGAGTCCGTCTACGCCTCCAAGTGCCGCGACCTGTCGGTGAAGTGCGGTGCGTTGCGGGCTGGCGCATAGCTGCTGGCAATAGTTGACAAAAAGACTGAACCCGCTTTGACAGCCACGAAGGCGCAGGAGGTGGGCGTGAAGCGCTACATCGAAGTGTCCACAGCCTTCGTGTACAAGTCGCAGGTCAAGCAGCCGGCCAAGGAGGACGCTGAGCTGCAGCCGTGGACTCTGCAGGCCAAGTACAAGCTGGAGGCGGAGGAGCAGCTTCGCAGCCTTCCCGACCTCAAGGTCGTGTTCCTCCGCCTGGCGACGGTACGTCACAATTGACCAAGTTTTCTTTCTGCCCCCCCCCTCGGATTAACGCTTTGTTGCTGCTGGGCAGGTGTACGGGTCGGGGGACTCGGCGGGACTCATGCCTAGAATCGTCTGTGCCGCCTCGTACGTGCCACAACGACGGGTTTGTTGGTTGATTTGGTTGGCTTATGTCGTTTTCCCTAGATACGTGAAGCTGGAGGAGAAGATGAAGCTGCTTTGGGACGCGGAGATGCGTGTCAACACGGTTCGACCATCACTGCATTTCTCGGTATCGTTTGACCTGAAGTTCTAGACCGCCTGACGCGTTTGCTGTGCTTTTGACTTACAGGTTCACGTGTTCGATGTGTGCCAAGCGCTGTGGCACCTGACCAGTGCCGGAAGCGGTGGTGAAGTCTACAACTTGGTGGACAAGAACGACACGAGTGAGTGATGCATGCGAAAAGCGGTCGCTCGCCCAGCAATAGAACTAATCTCGGTTTTTGTACAGACCAAGCCAAGATCAATGCTGCGCTGGAGGAGATTTTCCACATCAAGACCGGCTTCATCGGCAAGCTGGTGTCCAACCTGGCCCGTATTCGCCTCGCTGACGTCGTGGACGATGCTAACGAGAAGCACATGCAACCCTGGGCCGATCTGTGCGCGGTACGTTCTCGGATTCCTAGTCGCTTACGTGTGGGCCTGGTCGCCCTAACACCTTCGTTGCCTGCCTCTGTTGCATGCTTCGCTTTGCGCTGTCGTTCAGGAACACGGCATCAACAACACGCCGCTGACGCCTTACATCGACAAGGAATTGCTGCAGCACAACCACCTCTACGCGGACGGCTCCAAGATCGAGTCCACGGGCTTCCGATACGAGTATCCGACGGTGCGTGTGTGGCCAAACGCCTGGTAGCGGTGTGGTGTCACTCAACACTGACGCTTCTATTGCCTCTCTGACTCATGCGGCAGTTGGAGACGAAGGAAGTACGTGGCGTGTTGGAAGAGATGGTGCAGCAGAAGATCTTCCCGCCTATTTTGTCGTGAACTCCGCCTTCGGAGCTCAGTCGATGTCAACAGGGCGATGCCAAACGTTAATACGATGGGACGGCTTGGCTCGGGCTCACGTTCCCATCCGCCAAGCTGGGCCCAGCCAGCTGATTGCGGTCCCTGCCACGCTTGACACGTTGGAGGATGTCTGGACTATACATTTCCCAAGTGTAAACAACAACACGACCACCTGAGTTCTGCCTTGTCCAAAACCGGGTCTGAAACCGGGGGCTATCGGAGCTCCTCGCCGGACTCGTGACCTACCCACACAACCGACAAAGCGACGGTGGCCCGAGGCGTGCTTCCCCCTCTTGCAGCTCGCCCCGTGCGCGTCCACGCCCCCCTTACGCCGCAGAACTCGACAGATCGTCGCGTGAGGATTCTTACCACGCAATCCCCGCCGAAATCCGAGCGGCAGAGCCGTCGTTAGCGCCTTCCCATCCGTCAGTCGGTCGCCACCTGCTCGTCTGCGCCTTTACGTGGCCACGCGAGTCCAGCGGAGGCTGCCAATTGAAGCTCAAGGCACACACACACGTCGCCATGGAGGTGAGCGAGGCGTCGCCGGCCGAAGACGAGTTCGACAGCTTCCAGGACGCGCTGCCGTACGAGGAGCCGGCCAGCTTGACGTCGTCCACCAGCACGAGCCCCGCGGACGGAGAGCCGCGCGCGGGCAGCACGTCCAGCGATGTGGATCCACTACCTACACAGCAGATGCGGAGGCTCAAGAGGAAGGAGCGACTGCGCACGCAGTCCGAGAGCGCGGCGTGGACCAGAGCCTCGCTACGGATGCGGCCGTCCCCGCCAGTGGCGGACATGGCGGCCACCCCGGCTATTGACGGCGCTCACAGTCTCGCTACGCCCGGGGCTGAAGCTCCTTACGACCAAGTGCGCAGTAGCGAGAGCGCCCTGTCACACTTTACGAGAGATATGATCAATGGCCTGGACATGTCGGCGTTGACGAACGGCAGTGAGTTCGCCTATCGCCGACGCAGCCACGACAGCTCCATGTCTGCGGGAATGGTGCTGGGTAGTCGAGAAGGGGTGATCAACATGTGGAGACAGCAAGGACAGATCTCCGAGCGTGCGTCGGAGATCTTGGAAGATGCCAAGCTGTCGCTGCATGGGAAGGAGAAGAACTTGTACAATGCGTCGTTGCGGCGGTTGTCGGAGGCGCAAGACTCGCGACTTAATACTCTTGGAGAACGGATCTCGTCTACCACGGCAGCGGGTGCAACAAATCTTCTCACGGAGCCGTCGTCTACCACAAGTAGCGTGCGTGGAGTTGAGCAGCACGTGGACGACGACTTAAGTGCGTCACAAGTGGAGGAGGCAAGTGGGAACTCAGAAGTATCGAATACGATTCCGACGCATCCAGATCCGGTGTCAGCGCTGCAGAACAGCGATACACCGTCATTGGATCTTGACAAGGAGCTTCAGGAAATGGACGCCAGCTCGCCGTCAGGGGTGGACGAGCGGGACTCAAGCTTCCGCCCACAGTCAGCGACGTTGTATCATGAAGCTGTGAAGTGGGAAGGCGTGCTAGCTAGACGGAGCGAGTGGCTAAGGAGGTTGGAAAGACACTACTACGTGCTGGAAGGAAAGTTCCTGCGAAGATTCACCTCAAAAGAGGCATACCTGGCGTCTCGGGATGAGCCGCTTGTACCTCACCATATTCAACCACCGAGTGATCCTAGTAAGCCTGTTCCTGGCAGCCCCGCAGCTACCATGACCCGGAGGAACTCAAGCAGCCCCGCGTCCAGCAGTGCGAGCCATTTGTACGTGCTAGCGGGAGTCAAAGACTCGTCAAGCCGGGCAAACGGGTTCACCTTTATTACAGAAGACAAGAAGACTCTGCAGGTGACAGCCCCAACGGCAGTGGAGAAGTTTATCTGGATGCGGCTAGGACTTGAGGCTATCGTAGCGCTTCCTACACTTCCAGTAGCACCGCTTGACATGGAAGAATTTTATGCGATGTTGGTTGTGCTCTACACGGCGCACAGTGGTAACTGGCGTACGGAGGGGGACATGGCGGTGACGTTGCCTCCGCCATCAGAGCAGGTGTTCACGCGCTTCTTCCGCTTGTTAGACAAAGATGTCATTTTCTGCTCGAACTATCCGCCGTCGGTGCCGTTCCACGGTTCCTTCCGTGGTTACTCAGGTGTGGTGACGTTCATGCACGATTTTGCGCGGCATACGCTTTGGACCAACTTTAAGATCGGCGGCATGTCGGTGGATGGCTCCATTGCTGTTGCTTCTGGCAAGGAGGAGCTTGAGAATCGCCGTGACGCGCGCAAGTTCATTCAGAACTGGGTGCACAAGTTCACATTTTATTCGGATGGACGACTTGCGCGATTTGAGATCAACGGGGACGTTGTTGCAGCTAGTGCGGTCTTCAAGGTGCCTGGTGCGGCTACGACGCTCAAGCTGCCGCAAGAATTTAACGAAGTGGATGCTGAGCACGGCCTTGAAGGCATACTGCTGGTGCGAGTGATGCAGGGTCATGGACTAAAGGCAGGCACATCGGTCAAGAAAACGGTCAAGGAACCGAGCATTACGGTGCACATCCAATACCGTGAGCAGCCGAAGCCGAAAACTGCCGCGAACGGATCGACGTTAGGTTCCTCATCAACTGCTTCGACGGGCCCCTCGACACTTATCGGCGGCATCTCGATGCCGAACCTTTCACGGAAGTTCAGTTTTATGACCTCTGTTGCTAGTTCTGCAGCTTCCGCGGCGTCCTCCGCTGTTGGTGTCGGCCATACCTCCGCATCCAACAACTCAACTCCAGTGATAGACCCATTTAACACCGGAACGCCACACAATGCAGGAGACGAGTCGTATCTGCCAACACACCCTGTGTGGAACCGCGTTCTCGAGCTCCCGTTCAGCGATGTCATTGGTACTTGCTCGCTTGTGGTGGACGTCAAAGACCACTCCAAGAATGGTGTCGAGTCCCAGTTGGGCTTCGCTACGCTGAACGTCGCCAAGTATCTGATGGCCGCAGACGGCACTGAGCGCACTAATAAGCGGGAAGAGGCAGCGATGGCAGCTGACAGCAAGTGGTATTCTATCAGTAATGCTAAGGGTGAATACTGCGGCAAGGTGCAGCTGGGTATGACATGTCGCCGCGCGAAGCTAGCGGAAGACGACGATGATGGTGTTCAACCGCGACTCAAGAAGAGTCAAAGTGTTGTAATTGACCGGAAAAATCCGCCGTCCTCGCACATGTTGCAATGGGATGCTACCCCTGCGGCTCACTCCCAGGCGCTCCTAGGAGCTGCAACTCCCGCACTCAAGAAGGGCGTGACGCTTGATGAGTTTCAGATGGGTGGAAGTGAACATGCTCGTCGCCATGGTTGGGCTAACGTGAAGCTCTCGCCTGAAAATATTGCGCGTACACAGTCGGCAGGTGCGATTGTTAGTAGCAAGGAGGATGGCGATGCTGAGTCGGCACACAAACGCTTCCCCGACGGCGATAGCGCAGCACTACCTGCTGCCTCAGATGCTGTCATCTGCAAGGAGAATGCTGATATGCACACGTTCATGGTTTGCGGTGCTCCTTTCACGATCCCGAGGCATTACCAGCTCATCAAGGTGTGCGGCCGCGGCGCTTACGGTATTGTGATTGCTGCCACGAACCTGCGCACCGGCGGTAACGTCGCTATCAAGAAGGTTATCGACTGCATTTGGCATCCGCACCAGCTCAAGCAGATTCTGCGTGAATGCCGACTGATTCGTCACATGGCGCACGAAAACGTGCTGTGTCTGCTGGATTTGATTCCGCCGCCGTCGTACACGGACTTCCGGGACGTGTACATGACGGTGGACCTGATGGAGATGGACCTGCATCGCATTATTTACTCGAAGGAGGTGCTACGCGACGACCACATCCGGTATTTCCTGTACCAAATGCTTAGCGGTCTGCGCCACATGCATCGCGCTGGTGTGTTGCACCGTGACCTGAAGCCCAGCAACCTGCTCATCAACTCGGACTGCCAGCTCAAGATTTGCGATCTTGGACTCGCCCGTTCCAAGGAAGCTGACGACGTGGGCATGACGGAGTACGTGGTCACGCGATGGTACCGCGCGCCGGAGCTTTTGTTAGGTAGTGCTTATGGCGACGGAGTGGATCTCTGGGCAGCGGGGTGCATCTTTGCCGAAATGCTGGGCCGCAAGCCGCTGTTCCCTGGCGAGACGTACGTCCACCAGCTCCAGCTCATCATGAACGTGCTGGGTGTGCCAGAGGAGCACTCGTTCAAGGAGAACCCGCTGGCCAACAAGCTCAAGGGCCGTCAGCTGCTGAGCCGGACCCAGGCGGTGGCTGGTATGGACACGAGCACCCTGTTCCCGAACGCGAACCCGGAGGGGCTGGATCTGCTGTGGAAGATGCTCGTGTTCGACGTGGAGAGGCGCATTACGGTGGAGGAGGCGCTGCGGCATCCGTACCTAGCGATGTACTACGACGAGGAGCGTGAGAATGCGCCGGTGGAGAAGTTCCAGAGCTTCGACCTGGACGACCTGGACGAGACGGACCTCAAGGAGCTCATGTTCAAGGAGATCTGCCATTTCCACCCGGAGGAGATGGTCAAGCGTGCTCAGCAGCAAAAGGAGCACCCGGAGGCCGTCGAGAAGCTTCCTGCTGGCTGGGTGAAGCGCGAGTCGCGTAGTGTGCCCGGCAAGTTTTACTACAGCAACCCGAAGCGCGGCATCAGCACGTGGATCAAGGAGGAAATGAATTAAAGTCGAGGCGGACGGACACAAAAAGAGAACTTGGAAGTGTATTGAATGGGGGTGGAGGTCGTGCTTCCAGTCCTGTAGAAAACCCCCACTGACAAGATAAAATAAAAGGTGGCGTGTTGAACACACGACTCGATCGATTTGAAAAAAAAGCAAAAAAACATTCGTTACGCTGGCATGGCTAATTGAGGGTTAAACACCGTCAAGACTTGGACGGAGATTTGCTTTTGGCAAACAGGGACACACCTACTGTAGGCACGCTATTAATTAGATAGACCTCGGGTCAGCCCCCTTCAGCTCGCAGTCATTGCAGCCAGCCCCATGACTGAGGGCAGGAACTGCCTGGGTGACGGGAACTGACGGCTGCCCCCCAGTTTGGCGCGCGGCGAACTCCACGGCGACTGGAATCGGGCGATGCAGGCGTCCTCCTGTTGGTACGGACTGGTGAGCGCTCGGTGGATCTTGAGCCCAGCGTGCACGGGCGAGCCCAAGCTGGAGCAGCGACCGAAAACGGGTCGCGGCGGCAGGAAGCGCGCGTCGAGGCGTCGCTCCTCCGACGCGTCGGAGCTACCGGCCCAGTAGTCCAGTTCGCTCACCATCGTGGACGACGTGGAGAAACAGTCCTCGCTCGAGCTGTACATCTCCAGCGCCTCGGCCAGCGGAGACGCCGTCGAGAGGTCGCGCCTCCGTCCCGAGGGCAGGAAGTAGGCGTCCAGCAGCTCCACGCGGTCCAAATACGCGCCTTTGACGCGCTTGCCCCGGCCGTCCACGTAGAAGGCGCAGTCGTCGTTCTCCTCCAGCACGCGACTGTAGAACGCCGACAGCATGCGACTGCCCGATGAGGCCGTGGATCGGTTGGACTGCAGCAGGAAGGCGTCCCAGCTGTGATCACAGACGGTCAAGCAAGTGTCAGTGGCAAACGTCAACCGTTTTTTTTTCATCCGCGTGGCAACGAACCGAACGCACTTGGCGGGGTCCTCGTCTTCGTCCTCGAGGCGTCCGCAGCTCCAGGTCTTTTGCAGTCGGTCGAGCAGCGAGTCCTCGCTGGGCGTGCGCTCTCGTCGTTGCCGGATCTCGCTGAAGTCTGTCGGGTAGAGAGTGGCAAAAGCGTCGGTCAGCACTACTAAGAGACTGCGAGGACGGAGTGCAACCCCACCAACCTGGTTCGTGGTCCCCGAAGCACACGAGAACTGCGCCCATGGTCGCAAATTGGCAAGTGGCCGTGGCGGGCGCTTTCTGAGAATGACGAGGTCCGCAGTAATACGGAGCGGGCGGCGGCTGGTGCTGGTGCACCAGTAGTCAGGGCAACTTCAACGACCGTCAAAAATAACGCCTAAGGGGTAGGTATATAGCGAAAATGACCACTTCGTGGGCACTTTACACCTCTCATGTACAATACCAAAACGTGGTAAATGCGCGCGAAACGACGCGATCTTTTCACTTTGTGACAGCCAGATACTCAGATTTTTTGCATCGCCTGTGCGTTTCTCGTCGGGGCTCTCTTCCGCGGTCGCTTCCGCTGTCATTGCCGCACTCGCTGGCACGCGTTTCAGTGTTTGTTTCTTGTGAACGGCGGGCGTTGAGCACGGCAGGCGCAACGGCCTGAACGATGCAAAAAAAAAGAAGCGCTCACCAGTTTCCACCATCGAGTCTTTTTGTAGAAAGCAACGGCTCATTTGCATGACGCACGTGGTCTTGGCCGCCCCGAAATACTAGTACAGTAGTTACAGCGGCGCTGAGCAAGCAAAGCTGGCACACAGCACAGCACGTGGACGTTGCTGCTTGCCCATCGGAAGTTTCGTGCTTGGTGCCGCTTGGCCGGTGAACGGGCGTGCGGCAGAGGACGAAGTTCGCATCGCTTTCGTGTGTGTCTCTGGTTCAGGAAGTTACTGCCCAGAGCTGGGGGTTGCACTGCTTCAGCTTGTAACACGACTGACTGATTGATTGATGAGAGGGGATTTCATACTAGAGACGCAAAGTACACGCTGGGCTCGCAAAATCGGATGAGGACGGGGCGCGGCGCCGTCTTGAGCAGGTAGCGTGTGAGCGCGTAGCCGACCTGGCGGGTGCTGTCGTCGCC
Organism: Phytophthora pseudosyringae; assembly: GCA_019155715.1. NCBI lineage: Eukaryota > Oomycota > Peronosporomycetes > Peronosporales > Peronosporaceae > Phytophthora > Phytophthora pseudosyringae. Next base: position 94,234 of record JAGDFM010000038.1, read on the forward strand.
CACTGCCACGACCACGTAGCCGGCGAGCGACAGCTCCGGCTCCGGGTCGACTGCCGCCAAGATGGTGGCCAAAATGGTGCTCCCAGCTTTCAGGAAGCTGGCGCCGGACGCCAAGAAGCCGCTCGCAGTTGATGCCGTCGAGGCGGCACTCGACTGCCTTCGCCGGCGGCTGCTGTACGTGTGGCGGTCGTTGGCGTACTTCTTGACGATCGCGGTGCGGCCGTCGAAGGACGTCTCGATCTCCAGCCCCAGGGCCGCGTCCGGGAACTCGAGCTCCACCTCGTCCGGCAGCAGCTCGGCCGGTTTCCTCTCGACCCGCTTGATGGCATCCGAAACGAACAGGTCGTAGCACTGCCCCAGATACCAGTCCGGCACGTCGGGTCTGGCCGAGCCGCCTTCGCCACCTAGTCGATGGTAGTTGCAGATAAAGTCAGCTCGGCTCATCTTGAACCTCCGCGCCAGCCTCGGGTTGTGCGCGTCGGTGTTGAGCAGTAGCACCGAGAACGCCAGCGTGTACACGGCGTCTTCGGACGGACACTGATCGCTGTCCGGGTTGCTGGCGTGGTAGGCCGTGGCAAAGGCCTGCAGGATGCGGTCGATCTTCTGAGCTTCACTAGGCAGCTCGAAGCGACTGAGGTACACGCGCAGAGCGATGTCGAACGCCACGCCTTCAAACCGGAAGCCGTTGGCGTATTCATGGAGCACACTCAGCGACTTGGCGTCCGGCTCGCCTAAAACCTGGCCGACCTGCGGCAATTGAGCACTTTGGAGTTAGGTAAAAAGGGCAACCTACCACGAAATAGAGCAAGTTGGCGCACCATTTTGGGGTCGGAGTGCGGCATTTCGTGCAGGAACTCGGCGATCTCTCTGGGCGACGACGGGCTCTCGGGGTCCATCAGACGCACGACGTGCGTGGCCTCCACACTCACGTCGTCCGGCAGCTTGGGCGGCGACAGGGACGCGTCGCTGGCGCTGGTCGACGACGAAGAGACTCGAGTCTGCATCTGGGCAGCTCCGTTCTGATTCCGACGTAAAGCGCAGCGCAAAACGACGCAAAGTTGCGCGAATTAGTGTAACCATCCGTGGTTAATACACAGCAGAGTCTAACACTTCGTACAAGGTCTTTAGACAGCGAACGGACCTCCACTTGCTCTTCCGTGCCGCTCATCACTTTGCACGTGCTGGTCGCCGGCTTTCTTGCTGCAAATGGAGCGTAACCGGCAGCGTAACTCTTGAGTAACCCTACGGTGGCTTCATATGGTGTGGTGTACGTAAGTGATCTTGAAACGACGCCAAGCGGCTTTACAATGTATCAATCGGATCCGGCTGAGACCGCTTCGATCTGCCTACCATGCCCCTCCCCAGCAGCGACAGCAGGGCGGAAACGCTCCGCGTGAACCTTCCGCGAGGGTCTGTGGACGATTTGCAGCGTGGGGTCGGGTGTGTGGAGCTTCTGGCGCAGTTGAGCCCCCCCGGAGTGAGCGACAAGAAGCCCTGCGCGTTCGTGGACGTGGCCTTCCACCCGTTGAAGCCCTGGGTCGCTGCAATCGAGCAAAACGGCTGCGGAACCGTGTGGGACTACGAGACGGGCGACGTTGTGACGGAGTTCGACTTGGGCGAGTCCCAAGTCCTGGACGACGACGAAGCACATGGCAGCGAGGCGGGTGAAGACGCAGCTGAGGGAGCAGAGTCTGCTGGGGTCTTCAGCCCTGCAGCCGCACCGAAAGGACTTCTGAGTCGAGCTACTGCGTCACCGTCGGCGAGATCGGTGCAAGGGGTTGTCGCTGCTGCAACTGCTGCGAAAGGAATTTTGTCACCTACTGGAGCTTCTCTCATCAAGCCGCGACGACGCCCAAGCCTGCCGATGCTCTTCTATGACCATGAAGCGATTGCGTGCACTACCCAATTGCCAGCCTCGCGTACGTGCTTTGATGAGTGGCTGGTCATTGTGGCGCGTTCGCATATCGTGATCTGTGACCTCGACCAGAACGGAGCGGTGGGTTTCTTAGCAAAAGGTTTGTGTTGTTGCAGTTACGTCACGTCCAACCTTATTCGTTGTAACTTGTAGGTGCGTCACCTTGATCCGGAAAACCTGCACCGCGGTCTCCCCAGCAGTGTCGCGATTTTGCCCTCTGGGCTGCTAGCTATCGGCTGTCAAGATGGAAAGATCCGAATCTGGAGCCCGTGGCAGTCGAAAACGGTTGGCACACTTGACAGCGGATCGCAGCGAGGTAAACACATACTTGTGGTAGTTGGTGCGACCAAGATTGAGGTCGCTAAGAGGATGTTTGATGATGTTTCTGCCTGTGTCAGATGTCCAGCAGCTCATTCTGCTCACAACGCCACCTATTCTGATGAAGCGAAGCGGGAGTGGGTCTCTTCCTGGAGCGGAGACACGCCTTAGCACGCAGCTACACCATCTCGCCTGCGCTACCTTGGACGGACATGTTGTAACGTGGCGAGTTTCTTTAAACGCTTCTACCGCTAGTTGTGATTGCGTCAAGACGTCCGAAGTGGAACTCAGAGACGTGTTCAGACAATTCGACACGGTGAACGGAGTGCACGAGCTCAAGTTTCACCCGCAACACGACGTGATGACTGCGGCCTGCCGTGACGGCACCATTTTCTTCTTTGACGTTGCTCCGCTACTGGACTGCAATAAACCGTACGTGGAAGTATTGAGTTCACACAAGCTAATGCGCTCCTTAGAAACACACAGACTAACCCCTGCGATCCATGGACGCACAGCGCAACGCTTACGGGGCTCCTCCCTAACAGCAAGCTTCAGAGTATCGTCGTTCTACCTGGGGCACAGAAAGGCTCTTTCGCGGCTCTTTCGATCTCCCCGTTGAATTCTACCGTGCGTTTGAGCTATCAACTAGCAGCCAGCCTCATAACTAATTCCTCGTGACGGTGTGTGTCTCTGCGTATATGTAGTTGGTTGTCTCGGAGGTCGGTGTCAAAGGCCGCTATGGTGGCAAAGACAATGTGCCGACCATCTTCACTGAGTTTTCAAGCAGTAATACTCAAGAGTCGAGAGACCTTCGAGCCTTCGTTAACCCGGTACAGTCCACGTTTCCACGACATCCTTACTGTACTTCCACTTTCACTGATTTCGCGATGTTGCTTTGGTGCTTTATCCTCCTCAAGATGCCACCCAAGAGAGTGAAGATGATGTCACTCACAAGTAGCATTCGCAACCCAGGAGAGTTGTGCTGCCTCACCAGTTACGGCTTGCTTATCCTCAGGACTACCTTTTTGGCAGCTCCAACTCCCGTCTTCATCCCTCGAGGAACGAGGAACACCCCAGCTATCGGGTTCCCTTCCTCGATGATAATTGGAGTGCGAGTTCTTGGTGAAAATCCACAAGAGAAGCCGCAACTCCACGCCGTGCAGAACGGGGCTGAAGCCCAGACCCTCCCCACCATTGAGCGCTCTCGCGTTCCTCAGTTGCACTACAGTTCCTGGCAAAATGGGTACTTGGCAGCGATCCTGCCGATTAGCGGGCATCTCGAGGTAATGCCTACAATGCTCGCGTTGTTCATTCATCAACATTGACTCACGTACCTATCTACCTCTGGCTCATGCTGCGAGCAGATTTTGCAGGTAGGATTGAAGCCTGTGCCACCAAACGCTGTGGATCTGGAGACGATTTTTGTGGCCCATGCGTTTGGTTTCGCATGGCACCCATCGCAGCCACTCTTTGCAGTTCTAGCGGTGCGTTTCTGGTAGTTTCTTTTAATGCCTGGATAGCGAGCGCTCCATTATTCATGCATGAAAAATATTGTTCTTGTCCGTACAGCCCAACAAGGAGCTGACTGGTAAGCTCACTCGATCGAATACCGCGTCAGCCATTGTGCCAAACAAACGCTCCAGGTTTTTCTTTGGCGGGAGTAGAGCGTCTGCTGCGAATGCAACCGACGAGCCGGATGCCCGTCAACAACGGGCCGCTGCGCGAGCTTTGACCTTGTCGATCTACAAACTGTCCGGAGACGATGCAGAGGTCGAATTTGCCGAGACGAGTTTTGCGAGCGGGGAAGACAATGTGCTCCACGTGTTCTCGGGGCCACTGCTCGGCGTGGTCAAGTACGTTGCAGATGACAATGCTGTTGAACCAGTAGCGCCATCAATTGCTGGCGGCGCACTCGTTAAACGAGCGCGTGGCAGTCCCGCATCGTTGAGTCGCGTCCAGCGGGCGCAGTCGTTCATGCTCGGTCTTAGCGCGATGTCATCTCCTAAGATGGCGGATTTGAGACTCACCATGCTCTCTCCGTCGCAGTCTCCATCACCTTCGCCCACAGCAGCAAGCTCCGAGTCGGCCGACGCCGCGAGTGATCTCACCAAAACATTCCTGGAGTTCTATGAGTGGAGTCACGTTTTGGGGCTAGCAGAAGGTGAAGCGGGGCTACGTAAGCTTGGCGGAGGATTCGCTGTGGATTGTCCTCTCTCTCTTGAATGGGACACTGCCACCCAGAGTCTCTGTGCGCTCGTGTACCCAAGCAGAATCAAAATCTACCGCTTCTGCAGCTCTTCCACCAACGACGAGAACAAGCCAATTGAAGGAGCTGCTACTTGTACGATGGAATGTCTGCACGAAATCCCCACTCCGTCGCCGGCGCTTTCCTTGTACTGGGTGCACCACACGCTCTTCTTCACCACAGAAGACGAGGTCAAGTGCAGCGTGATTTCTCGAACGAGGTGCTTCACGCTAGCATTAGCTTCCAGATGGGTCTTAAACGAAGCTTCATGCGCTACCCAAGTGAGCGACGACGACTTGAACCAGTTCCCAAGACCGCAGGTACGTGAACATGTCCGTCTTGAGGCTTCAATGACGTTCGTCTAACTTGTGAATGTCCGTCAGATTTTCCCTGCCGGAGCGACAAGTATCTTGGGTGCGCTAGACCAGAAGCTCGTGCTGGGAGGGCCACTGCAGGCCGTTCACATCCTCGACCTGTCGAATCGAGTTCTTCAGTGCGCGATGCTCGTGACTGCCGGATCTGTCGAACGTGCTGCAGAACTTGCTCAACCGCTTTGTTTGGATGCCACCGAGTGGCTGGGGGCTCTTTTCGAGGCGTTCGGCCATGTTTCGGAGGCCTTACGCCTTCTTCCGGGTCTCTCGCTCTCCTTGAAGGTGAACATGTGCATCAAACACTCCCAGCTCAAGCCTTTGGCCACGTTACTCGGAGATCTCATTGAACACGAACGGGACTCGCCAAATCTCACGGTAAGCACTCGAACACTTGACAGATGCAGGGATCTCCTAATGCTAAAAGTTTTTTTTTTTTACGAATTCTGTTAGGGTTCGTCGCTCTTTCAGCGTGCGTGCATCGCTCTCCATCGTGGGAAGATGCAGACCCCCCTGCAACAACTTGGTCCAGCGCTTCTGTCGCGTAAACGCCACAACGATGCCATCTTCGTGGCCTTTTTGCTGCAGAACGAGGAGGTGCGTTCTACGAGATCGTGCTGACTGTTGTTCTGTTCCAAAGTAGTTTCCTTGAATCTAACCAGCTTGTGTTTTCAGCAACTTGTCCAAGCTTCCGGGTCTGCTGGGGAATGGGGGGCAGCTTTCCACGCAGCAGGAGCCAAGTCGTCATCCAGCCGTTCACCTGCAGCCACGACGGCAACTCCAGACGCGATACTGAACAAGTGGAACGCCAGTGTTGCAAACCCTACAGCAGCCTGGAGGACGGTGCTCGAACACCAGGGAATTCGACCTCCGACAACTGTGAAGCTTCAATCCAAGTGAACCAAGCAGCAAACAGCCTCTTGTATCCCCGCCGCCGCTTCTAACCGAATAATAAAAGACTCTAGTCCTAGCGCAAGTATCCAATACAAGTATCCGTGAAATCGGTAACTCAAATCTTGGCGAGGAGTCGCGTACAGCTCGACCATTTGGGCGCTTATTCGCGATGGTGCTGTCCCTCGTTCCTCGAAACGAACCGTTAGCGGTGATCGATGAGCCCACCACCTCCAGTAGCAATGGAGACCACTTCGTCGAGCGCGTGGTGTTTCATCCGGTAAGTAAAGTATACGTCTTGGAGCTCGTTTTCTCTTGGAAACTAATCGCATCCGTTCAATGGTAAAAAAAAAAAATGCTTCCAGAGCCGTGGCAGTGTCGTGTGTGTCAAAGGGGACACGCTCGAGGAGCTGGACGTCAACACCGGAGCGTTGCTCTGCCACATCACGTTCGACTTGCTCACTTCCAGCAACCTGGACTTGATCCTCCCTGCCGGGTCTCACTTTGTCGTGGGGCTGCTTCAATCTCGCCTCCTCGTGGTGTGGGACCTGGAGGAAGCCGTGCTGCTCGCCACCTCGGATGCCGACAAGGTGCACGGGGCCCGTCGGGTCACGGCCCTTGCCACCTCGCTCTGTGTTGATCGATGGCTGTTCTTCAACGCTGACGGGAGCAACAACGTGCGAGTGACGCGTGTGGATTCCCCCCGCCCAGCGCGTGAGATCCTACGCAAGAGCGCTCTTCGAGGAGGCTCCGTCGTCTCGCTCTCGTACTCAACGGAGCACCGTTTGCTCAGTTCAGGCTGCAACGACGGCACTATCCAGGTCTGGAGCATTTCCTCGTCGGTCGAAGTGGAGCCTGGGACTACTCGAAAAGGACAGGAGTCGACCGATTTCGCTACCCCGCTCTTCGCCCTGCAGTTGGCACAGTCTCCGGTCGTGGAGATTGTCATGGGAATGTGCACCGGATGCGGTGCCAACGCGAGCAGCAGCAACTTGTTCCTCGCTGCAGCCTACCAGAACCGCCGGGTCGACGTTGTCGCGATGAATGGCCACACTCACACATGTGTCGCCTCCACCGTCTTGTACGTAGGATCGACCTTCTGAGACGCTAGTACACTGCTAACTGATAGTTTGATGTAGGGCTCCACCACAGACGCCGGACTTGTCCCGGTTGGGAGGAACTCTAACGTTGGCGATTCACGCGCAGTTACCCGTGTTACTAGTGCACTGGCGTTCACACCGAAGCGACTTTGGTGTCGATGTCCTTGCCGCGTGGGAGATTGTCAATACGGGTGGGACTTTGGTCACGAGTCCCAGAGGGGGCGCAGGAGGAAGCAGCAGCGGCGGAGGTGCCATGACCGAGTGGTGGCCCGTTGCCAGCTCCTCAACACTGCGTGGACTCAACACGTCAACTACTGAGAGCCGACCGCAAGTACTTGCCACCGATGTTGCTCTTTGGCAGAACTCGCTCGCGGTCTACGCTAGCACACCGGACCGTCGGTCGATCTTTCTCATCGACTTTCAGCCAAACACGACAGCTGAAGCGCAGCCCAAGACTGTTCTTGCCTTGAGCACGACGACGCAGCTCACGCTTGCTCAGTACCACGACTACCCGACAGGAATCCCATCGTCGCAACTGCAAATCACCGTCAAGTCCAGCGCCAAGGGCACTCCCGTGCTTAAACTCCAGCGGTTCTCTCACCTCTCGGGGCGGTTGACAGGCTCGAGCGACCAGCTCCCAGACTGGAAAAGCGAGCGTGGCGTGCCACTCGTGCCGTTCCACGTGCAAGGAAGTCGTGACCAGTCCGCAGTGTGCGTCAAACTACGCGAAAAGGGCGACGACGCTGCCTCAAACGGTGCTCGTCCTTGTGCGTTTTCGTTTGCCGTCCTGGATCTCGACGTCCTGGTGGATACTGCAATGACCGACGTCGTCATTAACCCAGACGACGACGAGTTAGCGGTCGCTCCAAGTTGTTTGCCAGCGATTGAGCTCAAATGCGGTTCGCTTCAGCATGGCGCGCGAGATGTTTGCTTCGGAATGACTCCATCGTCGGGGATCGAGGATGCACCCAAGTCTCAAACGTACCGGCTGCTAGTGCTTTCCCAAACCGGAGACGCCATCACTTTCCAGACGACGCGTGATCCCAGCAACGAACGCTTGACGTTGAATGAGCCCGTCCAACGCGTATTCGCCACGCCCATAGCGCTCTCCGCGAGCTCTCCGTATCAAAGTGCTGCCGTCTGCAAGCTGCTCTACGTGCTCGAGCCAAAAAGTCCTGGACAACATGAACGACTCGTGCTCAGTGGGGACGACCTCTCTGTTCCAGGCGACTACGCGACGTCGTGGACGTGTGGCCCAAATGAACGCGTCGTGGACGTGCTGTGGAACTCTTCGTCGTGTCCTCAGATCGGGCCGCACGACTCGCAGCAGCGCCTCCTCCTGGCTGTCACCACGACTCGACGTCTTGTGGTTCTTTCTCCCGAGCTTCGTCAACTGCGTACGTACAGCTTCAAAAATGACCTCATGGGCGACCCGGAGAGTGTGCTCTGGGTGTCCCAGACGTTGCTGTACAGCACCACGCGGGGTCAACTCCGCTACGTCACTCCAGTGGCTGAGAACCATCTTGAGAACGAGACGAGTCGACTCTTGTGCAGCATTGCCACCGACCTGGACACTTGCCCAGGTTTCACTCGGTCCTGCGTCCAGCTAGTGACTTTGTGCGGCGATCGACTGTGCTACGCGGTCTCCGACCCAGCGACACTATCGACTCGACTGACGTTGCATTCCGTGGCGCTATGCGAGCCGCTTCTGCTGGGCTTTGCAGTGCCCACCGCCACCCTTCGGCGTGTCTTCGAACGTGAAATGGTAGCGTTCACGCTCATGAGCGACGATAGCGAGCGCCCGGTGTGCTCCATCTCGGACGCCGTGCTGGAGACTGCGTACCACACGTTCGACTGGAAAGACAAAGTGCTGAAAGTGCTAAAGGCGTTGCTCAGTCCCCACGAAAAGCCCGTTTCTGCTGTCGTCGGCGCTGCGGACGGTGGGGCTGCCCCCGCTGCTCCGTCTTCAAACTACAGCCGAACGTCTCCGCTTTCGCGAGCGGTTCTGGGCTCAATCTTCCTCGATGCCCATAAGTGGGAAGACTTGTTGCGAGTGTTCCTTGCTCATGACCCGGCGCTAGAAGAATACGTCGTCACCATCGACTCGGACGGAGCTGCCAAGTTACCATCGAGAATGGGGCCCACAGCTCGACGCTTCAAGCAGCTCGCAGCAGTCTTTGAGAGCTTGGGGCAGCCTGACTGGGCAATGCGGTGCCTCGATCTGTCTGGAGACGACGAGGCGCTCTTGACGATGATCCGCAAATTCAATACTGGGTCTGCTTCTTCATGCTCACAAGTCCTCGAAGCGCTGCAGAAGTCGTGGCCGAAGTTGAATCCGCCCCTGAGTGCGATCACGAAAGCTGCTATGGGGCAGCAGCCACAAGACGAGCACCATCCAGATCCATTCGCGATCCTCTGCTGCGAAAACGTAACGCAGCCGATGCGGCGTGGGCGTCTGCTGCAGAGTGTTGCTCCGCTTGATGGTCTCAAAGTGGCTGTTGCCCCAAGCGACAAGCTCCCGACCCAAGACGATGGCGCAAATGACACCACACGAGCCGGCTCGCTGCCTTGGAAGCGCTTGGCTCCGGAGGATGCGAGTGAATGGCTGGGCGTGTCAACCAAAGCTCGAGTCGCTCCCACTGAACCGCGTGCACTGAATTACTCCATCTTCGCTGCGGAGGCGTCAGCTCTCAGTGGGTCTCTGCTTGGTTTTGCTGACGCCGCCGGGGCTTCCTTCCCTGCGGCTTTCTCGCCGTCCTCCAGCGCAAGTGTCTCCGCGGAAGCAGCAGCCAGCGCGAAAATGACCATCGGGCCTTTCCAAGACGAAGAAGATGCCGTGGTGGCGTATTGGCGCTTCGAAGAAGGCGCGGCCGTCGCCGAGAAGCAGGCGGGCGGTGACGGTGAAGCTGAATCGCCTGACGGGACCGAGTGTCTGGACACGTCCAAGCGTGAGAACACGCTCCGTCTCGTGGGTGGTGCGGTGACTCTCGTCGAGTCCTCGGCGCCTGTCGATCGTGGGGAAACTGGCCGGATCCCAGAGGAATTCGCGTTGCGCTTCCCTTCCTCGGCATCGCCTTCACCTGCTTTGCCGTTTGGGGCGCAGTGCCCTATCCGACCTGGCAGCACTCTGGACATTGCCACCACCTTCGACGAGGACCCGTATCGACGTGAGTTCACCTTCGAGGTGTGGATCCGCAACTACAAACTGTACGAACAGGTCCAGACGCTGCTCGACAAGGGTGAAGAAATCCCAGCAACGCTGTCTGGCGGTGTTCGCCACGTCTTGGTCAGTCGCAGACGCGTCGACTCCCTCGACGACGGTGCCAAGGGTGGAGACGTCTCCGGTCCGGCGACTTGGGAGTTGGTTATCGACGAAGACGACCACTTGGTGCTCGCGTTCGGGAACCAGCAAGTCCGCTCGACCCAAAAGATGGAGCACAGTGGCAACCAAGGGTGGCGTCACGTCGCCTTCACTGTGGATGTGTCGTCGCCTCAGCGCGTCGGCCTCAAGCTCTTCCTCGACGCCCGCTGCGTCGGTGAATCTCAGACAACACCAAGCAGCCAGCAAGTGTCCAAACCGTCCAAGCTGCTGCTAGGGTGGCGCATGCACGACTACGAGATGACGGAGGTGCGGCTCTGGGCCACAGCGCGCTCAGCCGACCAGCTGAGCGACATGCGTGAAAACTACTTGGGACTCGCTGAAGCCAAGCGCCGCATGAAGATCGCCATCCACCAGCGCAACTGCACGTGCGAGAAGTGCGTGGCACGACGCGCTCAGAGCGCAGCAGGTCCTGGAGCTGCCGGCGCTCCACGCTTAGGCCTGTCGCTCAGCACTCCACTTGCTGCACCGTCTCGCCAACGACGCCTTGTCCCGCAAGCCAAGCCTACATCATAGACGTCAAAGCAGCACAAGTAAGACAGCAAACGAAGGTTGGAGTCAAAGAGACCTTTTCATTATCTTTCAAACCGAGTTGTTAAAAGCATCCGAGTCAGGCAGCAAGTCGAGTAACTAGCTTCACCCACCCAAACACCGCGTTGCTGCTGGTAGGAAACCTCGCCAGAACGATCGAGCAAGCACCTTACAGGCACTGCTTGATGAACTTGTGGATCTCGGCACCGCGGTTGCCGGCGTCGCCGCCCTCGGCGAAGTGCAGCAGCTTCTTGGTGTAGCCGCCGTTGGGGGACGACAGCTGGAAGGGCCACAGGAAGTTGGCGGCCTGCTTAAAGTGCTCGCCCACCGTGAAGATCTCGTGGATCAGGTCCTCGATACAGATGATGCCGACGTGGCCCAGAGACTTCTCGATCACCGAGTTGTCCGTCAGCGGGATGCGCTGGCCGCGGACCTTGCCGAATCCACGCTTGTAGATGAGCTCGCGGGTCACCTTGAGGTTCGGGCATCCGTACGTGACGAAGGGCTCCACGAGGCGCAGCATGTTGATGGTGGCCTTGTTGAGCTTGATGAACACGCCGTTCTGGATCTGGCGCAGACGCAGGAGCTGCAGGATCTTGCGGACCTTGGGGGACACGCCGATGATACCGCGGATGCGGATCACGAAGGCGAACTTGGCCTCAGCGGGCACGTAGAAGTTGCCGGTGGACTTGGCCTGGCGACGCAGAGTCACGCTCTGCTTCTCGAGCTGGAGGGTGATTACCACACGAGGAGGATTACGACACAACAGTTAATAACTTTTGTTGCTCCCCAAGTGCAGGACAACTAGGGTGTACAAGAGCAGTGCTCTGACTTACCTGACGGTACTCCTTGACGTACTTCTCCGCGCTCTTGAAGGCGATCTGACGGACCTTCTTGCGGTGGACTTTGTCGGCGGCGGCCTTGGCGACGCGCTTGGCCTTCACCTGCTCGAGCGTGCGACGCTTCTTGAGGATCGACTCAGGGACGAGACTGCAAGCGGCAAAACACCAGGCAGACACAAACTCCGTTAGGACGGGATGCATGAAAGCATCGGTTGGTCCAGTCCCAAGCCCAAGGCCCAGGGCTCTCGCAGAGCTCTCTTTGCCCCCCTCTCTATTGCTAGGGAGGGGAGAGAGCTCCAGAGGCTTCTCCCGACACACCCGTCACAGTTAGATTTGAGTGGAGTGGCCCTCGAAAGGCCACACACACCACGATCCTCCACGTATGCTGCCTCGTTCAAGAGACACATAGGGAGACGTTGGAGAGGCAGCACAGCCACCTCTCCGTATCGATTTCAAGAGAAAAGCGAGCCTCATCGCGTTGCAGCCCCCACCGAAGGAGGCTGCGCAACAAAGCGTCCGCTTTACTCTCACGATCCGACCGTACGTCGCCCACCGCCTTACGCGAGGGTTTGTAGACGCAGGCGAGTTTCCATGATGCAAGCAAGAAGAGGAGGAGGCGATGATGGCGCTTGGCGCTTGGCGCTTGGAGCTTCAGACGGCGACTTACACTTTCGGGGCAGCGGGAGCCATGGTGCGAGTCTTAACTTCCGGTTTGAAAAGTGAGGAGCTCCACGTCTTATTGCGAACCGCAAGGGGGGGAATTGAATGGCCGACACGCGACGCCTGCGGTGACTGGCTGAAACTAGATGTATTTTCAACCAATGGATGGGTCGTAAGTCATTCATGCACCTGATTGGAGGAAATTGTCCATCGCGCAATAATGGGGTCGCTGCTATTCAACGCGGCGCTGCTCGGCGGCGGCTTCGTGCTGGGGCGCGTGCCGCTCCTACCGCTCGCGGCGCAAGCTCTCGAGGAGCTGCATGCGCTCTCCGCGGCGCGCAAGGTGGGCGTGCAACTTTGGTGCCATTTGGTCTGCAACTCGAGACGTTAAGCGATGTGATTGCGCGACTTTTGTGTCCAGGTGGCAATGGCGACGCTCGTGACGCTGCTGGTGGCGCTCTACGTGCTGGGGGTTCTGCTGCCGCTGCGCTGGGTGGCCACGCAGGAGGCGCGGAAGGCGGCGGAGCGAGTGGAGCAGCCGGAGCCCACGTCGTTCCGCCGAGAGCTGCGACGTCGCGGCAGCTACAGCATGAGCTTCGTGACGGACGTTAAGGCCCACGTGTTCGCACACTGCTAAGAGTAGAGAGTGAGAGAGAGAGAGAGAAGGATCAAGTGATGGGGGGGCTACTATTGGGGCTGAGACTGCTGCAGCGTGGACGGAGACGGCAGGGGACTGGAGGATGACTTCCTCCTGGAAAAGAGCTTCGCCAACGATCGCTTGGTCTTGACCTGCTTGGGGTGCGCCGTGTCGGCGGAGGTGGGAGTGGTCGGCGTGGAACTGTCGGCGTCGTAGTCGGAGGTGCCTCGCGCTTGCCACTCGCACAGCAGCTCGGTCAGGCGGATGGACGTTGGGGTCGACGACGTTCTCGAAGTGTCTTCGGCGTCCTTGGCTTTGCTGTCTGGAGCAGCGGAAGACGGGCTGAGCACTTGCGGCTGGACTGTCAAGGGCACGACTGCGCCAGCGTGGGACGTTGTGAGCGAGGACACGGTGGTAGAAAGCGACTTGAGAGGGGCCAGCGCATCGAATGCCGCCCACCGAGACGGGTCGAACTGGTCACGCAGGAAGTTGCCGATGTTGGTGAAGTTGCGGCCAACTTGGGACAGCACGTCGAGCAGAATGTCGCGTCGAACCCTCAGGAGCAGGTCCATCGGGGAGCACGTCTTGTCACAATACACGAGCGCGTGAGTTTTGACTTCAAAGCCCCGCATGTCTTCCAAAGCTTGAGGCTGCGACGCGTGGGGGAGGTGGAGGTGGGGGGTACTGCTGTTGCCCAGATTGCTCTTCTTGTTCTTGTACGTAAGCACGATCTCGACAGCTCCCAGGCGAATCCGCTTGAACAAAATGCTGTTCTTGGCTCGGTCCTTCATCTCACTCATCTCTCGCTCCGCAGACTCGGCATGGTGCTGTTCAGCCTCATCGGACGAGTTGAATAAGGGTAATTCGTCTGACGCCGATAGGTTTACAAGCTTGGCGATCCACTGCGACGGGTCTTCTGGTATATGGTGAAGTGCTCCTCCTTTTCCTTTCCGGGCAGATGACAGAAGCTCTTCGTCGCTGTCTCCACGATGCGTTCGCCCAAGACTTAAAGGATGCGCAGCCGCTTTTCCAGCGACCTTGACAGCCTTGATAATAGCCGAACCAACACGTCCATCTCCAGTAGAACTACTCGCTGTTCGAGCCTGCAAGAAATGGGATCGTACTTCCGCGCGTTGCTCTTCCTTGGTACTGTTGGCACTGTCCGAGGGCGAGAAAAACGTCACCAATTGCATGATCACCTCCTGTGTGATGCAAACCTGTATCGGGTGCACGTTTACCTCGAAATGCTGCACAACTGTGATCCCTCCCACAGGTTTTGCTATCTCAGCATCAACACGTAGGAACATGTCGTCTCCCTCCCAGGATCGAGAGTAAACCGGCAAGAGCAAATCCGGGTAGGGTGTCCCCGGGCTGAGGTTGTTCACCGATAAATCCTGCAAAGTCAACGCGAAGTTCCCCGAGTGATCTTCGAAGAGCTGTATCTTGAAGCACAACGAGCCGACTTGTGCCCGAACGATGTCAACGTGTTCACCGCTGAGGGTCAACGAAGCGCGATCGAGGGCAAATTCCAGATCCACGTTGGGTAACGGGTTTGGTTTTTGTTGTTTCTGGATCTCGTTGGCCATGAAGCGAGTCAACTCGGAAAGCGCCTCGTACTGCTGAATCATTCGCTGCAGCTCGTCTGTGGACTGATCCTCCTCGTAGCGATTTGTAGCCGTGGAGCCGATCATACTACTACTTGTTGTAGCTGAAGATACAGATGCCGATGACATATTCCGTCGTCGAAACAGTGGTGATGTTTCGATCTCAAACGCTAGATTTCGAGCACCCTCTGCAGCAGAGACAGCAGCCATCGCACGCTCATTCACGCGGTAATCCCAACCGCACAATTGTCGCCACTCTAGAGCCGCAATTTTCCATTTGAGTTGTTTCTTGAGTGCAACAAGCTGGTGTAAGGAACGTTCTTGGTGCTGAGCCTCCCTCAGGTAGCCGTGAACAAGGTGCGCGTGGTCTTGCTTCTTCTTCTCAGCAAGCTTGGCGTTGATGAGTTCAGTTGCAGTTGTCGTAAGCTTTTCGAGGATTTCTTTCGATACAAGGTTGACCTGCACTTCAATGGCTGGTATGTCCAATTTCACCCTGTTCTTCACGAGGTTCTTTTCGCGGTCGATCCAAATGGTAACTTGCGCGGGTATGGGCGCGATCACCTGCCTCAGCAAACCGTACGAACTTGGGCAGTACGATCCGTCTGCGAGAGCTTTGAGCCAAATAGCATGCGATTTAACGTCAACGTCCAACGGTGCCGTGAAAACCTGAAAGCCATCAACGTTCAAGTCGATACGTTCATGCCCGGAATCCGTCGAAACAGCGTGTTGCAGTGTACCAGCGTTCAAAGCTAGCAGCACGGACCCTTTGTGGAGCTTATCTTGGACACTGATCTGACAGTCTTCGAACTTGACCATGATGAATGCCTGAACCAGCTTTGAGTTCATGGGCCGAGGAAGCGCGACCTCTTCCCTGCTTCGGAGTCGTTCTAACTGGCTTACGATTATGCTCGATTTTTTTCGAACGGGTCGCACAGTATCTGCATTTGAGTAGGGCGTTGGTCCAAACCGTTGCGTGTCGTCTGGGTTTACGGGGGTGTCGGCACCCCCCTGAAGGCATATGCCGCTGAATTTCGGGTCTTGGGCAAGTGATGTGAATTTCTTCGGACTAGAGTCAGATTCCTCAACGATCCTGTCAGATTCTTCTCCCGCGTCTTCTTTCCTCTGGAGCAATGCTGCGGTCTCAGCTGCGTCATTAAAGAGTTCTGGTACATTAGTCGTTATGACTTGCACCCAAGTGTCTGCAGTGTCGACAAGAGACTCGATTGCCACCATCGTGACAGTCACCCGAACTTCTTTCGACAACAATCCGAGCAAGAAGCCAGCCCGTCTGAACTCGTCCAGAACTTCGTTTTGACATGGCTCGACTTCGTGTTCAGTCACACCATCTTCACCAACGTCAAGTTCTCCTTCAGCGTCACTGTCTGATTCGCGGTAACTAAATGGGTTTTCGTGTGGAATGTCGAAATACTCCAGAATGCTTTGCTTTGATCGTTCTGCCACCACCGCCCCACGTGCAGACTGGGAAAAATTGAAGGGTTGGGCATTCATGATGCGCTTCATCGGAGGGGGGCTGTGCAGCTTCATCAGACCATTATCGTGCGTTGGAACTCGTTCGGCTCCTCCTCCGACTATCAATGCCACGTGTTTTAGGGACACAAGTGACTCCCCTCTGCTTCCTGACTCAGGCGTACATACCCGAACTTGAATATCACGCGCATCCACATTCACGTCGTGAACAATCCAGGTTGACTCTTCTGTAGTGAACGACAGCCGACGCACCGTGGAGCTATTGCCAGTGTCACTTATACTGTCTGAGTCCTTGCTTTCCGAATCCCAAAAGACGTTGTGAGAGCTTTTTAACAAAGCACCGGAGCAGCTGATCTTGTCGTCGATGAAGGCCCGAACGCCAACAGGGTGTTTTTCACTTGCATAGAGCGCTACATCCAGGCCGATCAAGTCAAATTCCTCTATGGTCACACCTTCGAGGATGCCCAGAATGTCTGTTGACGGTAAATTGAACTTTAACCCGGAGTTATCTCGGCGTCGAGGCAGCGGATACCGCGGCACCTTCTGATAGATTCGGCCAAATCCAATTAGCCACTCAACACTTTTGCTATAAAGCACGATGGCTGTACGAGCTGCCATGTCACGTTTGGACCATCCATCGTTTGGGTCTCCATTTTCTGGATCTGCTGGGAAAATTCTCCCGCTGATAAAAACGGACAACTTTGTCGCTTGAAAACCTTGGAACTTATTCGTGCAAGGCTTCGAAGGCCGTGTCTTAACGAGATCTGGCAGGTCCAGAACAAACCGCTCGCCTACAGTACTGGTGCTTTCAGCACCGATAAACTCGATAGGATAGAAGTAGTGCATTGCGGGGTCACCCAGACAGCCCCACTTCAACCATACGTGAAGTTTCAGGTGGCTGAGCTCTGCGACGTGCGACAGGAATCCAGGCTCAATTTTCGCTGCCACACGTGTTACTTCGATGTCGATGGAGCCACTGGAATATGCAACACGAACTCGGTGTACGCTAACCTCTAGGAAATCTGCTGAGTCGAAGGACGATGCCGCGCAGAGCAGACGCACACCTGCGTCCTTTACCGTGACAACAATTTTACCATGGAGCAGCCTTCTCACAATATCCACAAGAGACGTTTGAAAACGCTTGTCCACGTCTAGTACTGCCAATGGAAGAAATCCCAAAGCTAACTCTGATAATTCAACCAACGCGTACAGATAGCCAGGGTTAAAATATAGTACTGGATAGGTGACATCGATGGAGAGGTTCACAAAGCAACGTACAGCCGCCATGAGATCGACTGCCGTGTCACCGCATCCACTACTATATGCCGTCAAGAATACTTGCCCTCCGACACTCAAGCCATCGCAAGTCATCAGTGGAGTAGGAAACCGTCTCATTCGTACTGTCAAGTCCGTGATAACCGTCTTCATCTCAACTCCAATGAACAGGAGGAACGATGGAGTGAACTGCGCCAAGTCGTGACCAACCGCCTTGGACGCATTTTGAATCACTTCCGTGGCCTCGTCTAGGTCTTTTATACTGCTCCATGCTGTTGCTATGTCCTCTTCAAACGAAACATCGACATCAAGGCGACCCACACCTAGGTTGATAAGGGGCCCACTGTCACCATCAAGTATTTCATGCGCCAGTTTCTTCACTTTCTGGATGTACAACCGTACATTTTTTTCTGTCAAAAGCGTCTTCATCTCTTTGTACGAGGCGTCGCACAGTAGGTCTGCATTTGTTCGCTTGAGAGCTGCAACGTGATCATCCAGCATATGAGCTCGCAACTCTTGCTCAGCTAACTCCTCTATCCACACAGGGTACATTCGCTCTAGCCAGCTCTCTAATGGGTTGCCAAGACAATCAAAAGCAATGTCTTCGAGGCGTAGCCATAATTCCTGCTGATGAGAGGCAACTGGAGCTCGCAAAAAGAACTGATAGAACAGCTCTTGCTGTGGTCTCCAATGCGAACATACTGCCGAAGCGAGCTCTTCTTCGAAAGGATTGAAATTGCTCTGAATGGCGGCAGCGTAAGATTGCAGTGGGAAATCACGGCTTGTGCGAAGATGCAGTTTACTAATTTCGACTAATATACCGTCCGCCAAAGCCTGATCAAGAACCATCGTTGAGCGCTCACAAGCAGAAAGCCGTTTGCGAAGCATGTCCTCGAACTCACCAAACACATAATCCTTCTGCTTGTCTAAGGTGTGTCTGACACGAACAGTACCCACTGCGGCCATCTCGAATGCATTCACCCGGATAGAAATATCCTCAAAGAGCCACACTTCTGGCAAATCGTCGCCAGCAAAAACGCCAACTGTAAGGCTGACGCTAACTTCATCGCAAAGCTTTGCATTAACCGAGATGTTCGTGGCATGCAGTCGATGCAACTTATCGCCCGACGCACTAATCAGATCAGCGAATAATCTCTCATATCGCGAGCACTCGTCAATATCGTCCAGTGGCGGATTCAAACCATGGATTCGATTATATATGCTATCCGGCGGAGCACAATGAATCGCATAGGCACTTCGAGCGCGATAAATCATTTCCCAGGATGAAAACGTGATTCGTCGGATGAGTTCCATGATCCGCAATTGTGTTGATATATCCCATTCCAATTGAGCACCATTCACGAAGAGGTCGACTACCGATTTTGTGCTCCCAACGACCTGGTTCTCTTCGAGCGAGAAGCACTCAACTACAAAGAAAGCTGCATCGTGGTCGGAAGCTGCTCTTGTTTCGGGTGTCAATGGCTCTTTCCGACGTGCTGTACGGCTTCGGGATGCATGAGGCGTGAATGATTTCCGCCGAAATTGAGCTTGACTGTGGGAACGCTTTGCCGAATACAAGAGCATTTCACTTGACGATCGTTGACTTGGAAATGCTCTCGCATCGAGAATGGAGATCCGTAACCGCGCTGTCGTTCCTTCGGAGCTCACAGTAAACGTGTCGACTATAACACAGTCCACTCGACGCTGCCCACCGTATACGAATGGGAATATAACACAGATGCGTTTTGCGACGCACCGAAAAACAACCACTTCACCAGGAAAAACGTTGTCTTGTGCTACATCTGTCATTTGACGCATTGGTGATATTTTCAAACTCGAAGATGTCTCCCACTCGCAATCAGAAAGTGCGCCCTTATTTTCTGGTGTGGGATGTCTTGCTTCATGCAGAAACGATGCCACAGTAAATATTCCCAATTCTATTGCTCCCCCGATCGCGTGCAAGACCTCTGGTGCCCATTTCACTTCCACCCACTCTGCCTCCATTTCAACCTCCGCACGTACTTCAGTCTGCATCATTGTTGCAACGGGAGAAATAAAGACCCGCGTGAAATCGAGCGATAAGAACGGACACTTGACCAGATCGTTGTTCGTGAAATAGGATGCTTTCAAGCGGGAGCACTGAATATCCGCTTTTGCTCGAACTCCTAGGTGATCTTCGTTCACAAATGGATGGGCGTACACACTGATCTCGCCCAGGGCTAGACATATGCTAGGAACACCTTTCGGTAGTACCTCGCACGCTCGATCAAGAGAAATAAGCGTGACCTCAGTCTTCAGCAGTTTAAACTGAGCATCCAACTCGATTTCGCAATCGTCCATAGCCGACCATTCCTCAACGTGATATACGTCTTCAAGCAAGGGCTGCGTGGGTGGGCTGCTTCCTTGCACTTTAACTACCATGCTGTCGTATACCTTGCAGCACGACGACACCCAAGGTTCAATTCTTTTTGAAACCACCACATCAAGACCGCGGCTTTCTCCACTTATCGTAGACCGGAAACACAAGGAAGTCTGCGTGCCATCATTCTCAGCAACTTCGTCGGAGCCACTTACGCTTGTCACATCAGCAGAAAGCGTGCCTTCAGCATTCAGCTTCAATCCATGCAGCTTCCCCATCGGTGGTACGGCATTGATCTCGTTTACTTCATTTAGACGAACGACAAGCGGTCCGAGCGTTAGGTTTGCATTCCTAGCCACAATCGGATAGTCTGAGCTAACATTCTTCATTGCTCCGAGCTCTTGACTCCCCGTGGAATCAACAGACAACTCAACACTAAACCCATTCAATTCCAGTGCGCATGAAGACTCAGGACTGCGTGACGAAACTTTGTCAACGACATTCACTTCCAACTTGCGAATTTCAACGCGAAAATCATCCGGACTGATCTCAGCAAATCGAAGCACTGTTAACACCTGACGCGTGCAAGACCCCACGCGACTTTCGATAGTACTCAAATCCTCTGTCGGCGAATACGATGCAACACTTGCCCCCCCAAAGCACTGTTCCTGCTTTGAGCGCAATGCTGCTTGAAAAGTACGCTCGAGATCGAGGTTTGCTTGGATCAAGCCAATATCCACCGAGTATGCTGACGGAATCGGAGCGCGCAAGTCTTCGTGATTGTGACAGATTGGTACCCGGATGCTTACTTCAGTGCGGCCAAGCGCCGCGGTTGCATCTAGCTCTTGCACGACGACCTGCATCGCCTCGGTTCGAGAGAATGTCACTGTACACGATAGCTCATTGGTCTTCGTATGAAACGCTGCATTCACAAACACGCTTCCATGCTACGCCAGAAACAACAACGTGAGTGCCTCGGACCCTACCGAATTGCCAATTGGTGTGCACTTTACCTGGATGCTAAACACGGGTGCGACTGCATCTCCGTCTTTCTGGACAACGTCCACCGATATAGAGCCCACCCCAAGCTCGACGACGTGGACACAGCGACAGATAAACTTGAGACGTGGAAGCCACACACGAGCGCAATTCCACACCGGGTGTCGAATGTCCTTGAGGCCAATCGACGTGTCCAGCGTCTGCCAGAACGCGGGCGACGCTGAGACTTCACGCCTCTGCGGGGCCTCCGCCAACTCTCCAGTAGAAGTGACCACCACCATGTGAACAGAAGGCAGCGTCAAGATAAGCAGCTTCTCTCGTTGAGGCGCGCGCAGGAACTTCCACAGCTGTGACCAGAGCGAGATCTTCATCGCTGCAGCCGTCACTGAGACCTTCGTGTGCGGGTCGACAGCGATGTTCCTCAGTAAGCCGGCTGGCCAAAGATTGACAAAATGTGTTAGCTACGAGCCGGAAATGCCAGACTAAGACTGTCCTGCAGCGGGCCTATACCTTTCACGACCAGCGTGAAGATGGAGCCCACCAGGAGGCGCCATAGCTGTCCGGGGAAAAGATCAATAAGTATGACAGCAGATGCAACACATCCACTGCGGTGCCACGAACCTCAAAGCAGGCCACGAACAACAAGATGCCCCCTGCTAGCTGTACTAGCAGCCCCATAATCTTCAGGTCTTCAACCAAAGGTCGGATTGCAAAGTGTCGCGCCACATTTGCCACAACTATATAATTTATTTGTGGAATTATATTTGTGGCAACTGGTTTCCCAAATATTTTATTTGTGGCTTGACATTTGTCCAATAAGGCTGCCTTCAGCCGTTTTTTTACTCGAGCGGAAGAGCGATGCCGCGACCGATCCTCAAGACGCTGTCCTCGTACGCGAGCCCCGTGCGGTCCTCGGGCAGCGCGTCCAAGAGAGAAAGGAGGCGCGTTGCCATACGGCGATACAGCGGTGCCAGTCGGCGTGTGACGTTCTCGCCATTCACCAAGCTACGCGGAGACTCGTCGACCAGCTCGCAACTGCCTCTTCTCACTGGTACGAAGGCTGCAGAGCAGCGAGACAAGAGTACTGCACAGTGCTGGTAGTAGTACGATCCGATAGCTGACTGGCTGCGGCAATTGTGTGCAGATGCAGAGGAGACGAAAGGCTCATTGACGTCAGGGTTCACCTTCTCCAGCGCCACGGAGGCGGAGAAAAAGTGAGTTTGGACGGGAGCTTGGCTGGGTGTAGATGGCTGCTCTACATTTGGACTGATAAGTAAATTTGTAGGAACCAGTCGAGGCGGAAGCAGGAGCTCCAGACCATGCAGACACTTTTCAGAGCAGCAAAACGCAGGCCGCATAGTGTCAAGTCGCTGCTGCTGGCAAATGTGCCTGGACTCAAACGGCTCAACACATGGGCGAGTGACTGGCTGGACTACGCGAAGACATTTCGCGACGCTATGCCGTGGCCGCGACGGACTCGCCCGAAGCGACGCCCGACAAGGCTGCTCCGAGGTCCGTGGACGGAGCTGGACGATGCAGACCACAAGTACGTACAGCAGCTCGCGCTCAGCTCGACGTCGTCGCATCCTACGTTGCTGCTGCCCGCGTCGACGTCGTCCAGGGACGAGAACCCGCTGTCTGTCGTCCATAGATCGCCGCAGCCGGATCTCACTCCAGCGAATCGAGGCAGTTTTACGAACCTGCTTCGGAAAGAAGGTATCCCAGTCGATGAAGCCGAGCGTCAAGTGAACCGAGCTATCGACAAAGATCTGCGTGGCGTGAGCCACCCGGCCAAGCGCCAGCGCACCGTGAGGTGAACCACGTGCATCCTCAGCTGTCGGACGCATCCACATGATATTCGTTTAACTTGCCATTGGCAGCAGGAACGCCGAGCCGAATCCGATGAATAAATGCATGCATACCGAGAAACCCCGTGAGCCACCGCGTGCATTCTTATTCGCGGTATCTGCTGGCCCATACAAATGGCCATACAATAGGCTTGCAAGCCATGATCAGTTTCTGGAGGGTGGCATTCTATTTATTCGCCCGCTGCCGGGTAGACAGACAGACGTAACGAGCGTCGCGCGAGTACTCGTCGGCGCAGACGCATTGCTCAATAGTATCACTACTGTAGCACTACGCGGCGGAGGAGGCATCGAGGAACGGAGGTGCAGTAGCTGCATTGGCTGCAGCGACGGACTGCGACTGCGAGAGCCCGCTGCGAGTGCTACGATGGGCAACACGGTGTCGGCGCTGGTGTTCCAACCGCCGCCGGCCACGTATGGATACACACGGCGCTACTTCTTCCTCGTGACGGCCATGCACAACAGGATCCCGGCGTTCTTCGTCCCATACGAGTAGGTCGCTGTCGGTCGAGCGGGTTAATTGGCATTCATCTCGACTTTTGGATGATCCCGTTGCTGACGTTGAAACCCTCCTGCAGTAAGGCTGAATACACCGTGCTCTTCTCTCATGGCAATGCGGAAGGTAAGCATCGCTTGGTGGTCGAGGTAGGACACACGTCGTTATTGAAGTTGTCATTTGGTCCCTCTGGTTCCTGTTCTGTGCGTCAGATCTGGGGATGATCTATGACTGGTTTCGTGAAGTGAGCAGGAGACTTCAGGTGAGCACCGTGCGAAGTTGGGCTGCAGTTCGCCTTCTGATAGTCTAATCTACGGTCTGCTTCACTGTCTCTAGGCCAATGTAATGTCTTACGACTACTCTGGCTACGGCATCAGCGAAGGTGAACCCAGTGAAGAAGCTTGCTTCGCCGACGCTGAAACTGCGTTCGCATACCTTGTCAACGTGAAGAAGATACCTCCTAGCAAAATTATTCTGTACGCGCCGTGCCAGTCTCTTTTCTCCGTGTTGTCTGGCGATCCTAACGAGCTTGTCCATGCATTCGTTTCTTCAGATATGGCAGGTCGCTCGGCTCTGGGCCAACAACGCACCTTGCCGTGAAACAGTCGAACCTCGAGCAACCCGTTGCAGGCGTGATCCTCCAGAGCCCTGTGCTCTCCATGTTTCGTGTGGTCTTCAACTTCCGCTATACATTTCCGGGTGATTTATTCTGCAATATCGACATCATCGATCAGGTGCGGTCGCCCGTGACGATTATCCACGGCACCCGGGACGAAGTCGTGCCCTTCTGGCACGGGGAAGGACTGTTCGAGATGTGCCATCAGGAGTGGAGGTGCAAACCGTTGTGGGTCACCGACGCAGGCCACAACAACATCGAAGCGTATCTAAGGTGGGTGCGAAGTGACGTCTGCACATGCGTGTTGCAGCATGACTAACCCGATTGTAATTCTGCAGCACGCTCGGAGATGACTTCTTCCAGCACCTAATTGAGTTTGTGCAAGTTTGTCACGCGACAACCACGATTCGAGCTGCCGAAGTTGCCGAGCAGAAGGTGCTGGTGACTGGTAAAACGGTATGAGTTCACAACTAGCCACGCAGATAGAAGACGAAATAGTACCTAATATTGATCGAGAATGCAATGAATGTGTTTTCCCACGCTTGCGACACCCTTGCTCCAGAACTGCTAGTGTACTGACCCAAAAACGCAGAAGAAGAGCTGGTCGACCGAGAGTAAGAACAGGATGACGAGAAAATCGGACCAACAGCATTCGTCATCACCTGATCGCGCGCCCCACCTTAAACAAGACTGACCTTGACTTTCTTCGTTCCCGAGTGGTTTTGACCCCGTGAACGCAGCGCACCTACTACGGACGTAGAACCATTTGAGGATTTGGACAGACCCTTCCGCACAGTGTGAGTGTCCTTACTGGTGGATTTCCGCTTTCCGGGCGACTTCTTCTTCTTCTTAAGGATAGGAGAAGCCTCCATCTGCACGTCGTGCTGACCCAGTAGCTGTTTCTTGAGCTGCTCGATCTGTTGCTGCATCGCTAACTCCTTAGCCTTGAACGCTGCCTTGTTAGCAGCAATGGTCTCACACAGCTCATTTACCTTCTCGCGCTGCATTTGAAGCTCCGACTCCAGCTGATTCGTCGAGTTGGCGTTCTCCTGCCCCTTGAGGATAGCTGCCAGTTGGTAGTGGAGCGAACCTTCAGTAAGCGAGCGGTGGAGGCACTGTTCCGTAGCATTGTGCAGGGCGCTCAGTGCAACCGAGCTGATCTGCAGCTCGCCCATTCTCAGTGAGATGTTGAGAAGCGCGCGGAAAACACGCAGGAACTCCTGGCGCGAAATGACGTAGAGGTTGGGGCTGCCACTGAATTCCTGCAGCTCGGCAGGGTCGCTGTCCTCGTCGCTCTGCAGCACGTGAAGCTCTCCAACCTTGCCCCACTGTGCATCTTCCTCCTCCTCACGAGTTCTCTGTCCCGCCAAGTACTCGGGCTCGTAGCTGTCGTCGAAGTCCGAGTAGTAGCCCTGCCCCGGCTCCTCGTCTTCCGGCTCCTGCAGCAGCTTCTCGTCCACCAGCTCCTGCGCGTTCCGGAGCGACGCCATGAACTTCTCCTCGTCCGGTTGCCACGGCTGCGACGTCTCTGTGTCCATGCTCTGGCCGCCCTCGGACTCCGTGTCGCTGTCGGAGAAGGACCACTCGCTGGGCTCGCTCACGTCGTCGTCCACGTCTCCCATCTCGTCCTTCCACGCCGTGTAGTTGGCCACGAAGTCGGTCTTCTTGAAGCGCGCACCCGGCTCCGTGTCGGGCTCGTCGGGCGCGTCCACGGGGCGGCTGAAGAGCGAGCTGCACTCCACCAGCTCCGTCACGTGGAAGGCCTCGGGCCCGCCCACACGCCCGGCGGCCAGCAAGCACATGTCGTCGTAGCCGTACATGCGGATGCCGAAGTGCTCGCATGCGCGCTTGACGTCGACGAGGCGGAAGCTGCGGCGCCCGTCGTGCTGCATCATGACCGCCATGCAGCCCACGATCCGGCGGAAGAAGTCGCTCACGTGGCGCCGCACGGCCGCGGAAGCGCCGTCCGAGCTCGAGCAGAAGCCCGCGCGCAGTAGGAAGCGGCGCACGACCGCGTCGGGCAGCACCTCCTCCAGCGAGCATGGCAGGCGGCCGGCGCCGCCCACGTCGCGCTTGCGCACTCGGTACTCCATGTTTGTATGGGCTGCGGCAGCTTTCCTGCTCGACTGCCGATTCCGCACTGCTTTGCCAAAGAATTCAAATGTCCGCGCGCCAAAAGAATTAAGATCTTCTCGAACTATCCGTAAATAAGCACTAATAATATAAATCATGGTAAGTTACGGATACAATAATAGGCTACAAGTATTGCTTTGAAAGGGGGGCGCGGCAAACTATTCGAAAGGAAGGCGCCAAAACATGGAGGAGGACGCGCAGCAGCGGATCACGTATCTGCTGCAGGAGATCGACGCCAACATCTGCGCGGCGCACCGCTCGGCCACGCAGATCTGCGGCACCGTGCGGCGGCACCACCAGATCCTGCGGCAGATCCACGAGGCCTCGCGCGTGTGGCGGCCGCTCTTCGACTCGTTCACGCGCCAGCCGGCGGCGCGCCGAGCCACGCGCACGCCGTCGCGGCTCTCCAGGCCGTTCACGCCCCGATCCACTCGATCCGCAGCGGCGCCACAGCAGCAACACGAGCAGGAGATCATCGTAGTGGACGACGAGGGCCTCGATGACGAGGACACGTCGTTCGTGAGCAGGGAGCAGACGTTCAAGACCACGACGCTCAAGAAGCACCAGCCGCCGACGAGCAATGCCTCGGCCGACGACGACAGCCTCAATTTTAGTATTAACAGCGAAAACTTGCCCAAGATGTCCAGGACGCCCTACATGTCCAAGTCGGCGACGCAATCGGGCGCCAAGACTCAGGAATCGACGTCGACGCTCAGCTCGAGTGATCGCGGACGTTGGTCGCCGAGGATATCGTCGCCGCCTCGCACGGGCATCATTGTGGTGCGTATACTTGACCGAGTTGTTGTAGTAGGTTATTGCGGGGACTAGCTGACCGTCGAGCGTTGGTGTGGTGTGTATTGCAGGGAGACCAACTGGAGACAGCAAACGCTGGACCTCGACAGATCTCGACGCCCCCGTCGGCAATTAGCAGCGTGGAATATAACAGCAATAGCCCCGGTATCAGCAGAAATTTGATGAAGATGGGTGCGTTCGAGTACACTCCACCACGTGGGAAGAAGTCCAAGTCGGGCGGTGAGGAGAAGGAAGTCGACGAGACGAACGACTCCATTGCCACGCCGTACGTCCCGGAGTTTAGCACGGTTCGACTATCGACTGCGACTGAGAAAGAACCAACAGCCACTGCTGACAATGCCTCGAGGTCGTTGAGGACCCCCGAAGGTGCCTCCAATCGGAAGCGAAAGCGGTCAGATGCCGGCGAGAACCGACGAACACCAGAGTATCCGAAAACTCACTACCCTGCGAAGGCTACGTCACCATTCACGTCTCCTAGCTTGCGCCGGAAGTACAGCAGTAGAAGCAACGTATCATCACCGAGCCATCGGGGGCAAACGCCGGTGGCGGCAACACCACAAAGACAACGGAATGAGGCAGTGATAGACGATGACACGCCGAGGACCCCCGAATTCAATTTGGCGTCGCCCTTGTTGCGCACGCAGCTGAAGGCGATGACACCAAACACCCCTCTGTCGAACCGCCTCGTTGGCGCCAGCCTGGACATCGGCAGTGTTTCGCAGGAGGCGCGGTTGCAGGACTACGACGACTCTTTCAACGCCGGAAAACCGACACCGAAGTTTGAGCTGTCGCTGCTGCCAGCAGTGTTTCAGGTACGGCTTCTGCGCTGGTCATCTTGCTCGAAAGGAGCAGCGGCAAGCTAACCTATCTGTTGTGGTCATTTTGAAGCGAGGCGTTGGTGCCGTGCAGGTGTCGACAGTATACAGTAAATTTCAAGGGACAGACGGTGGCAACCCGGCGATTGTGAGTATTTCACGCATTTGCTTGACGCACGAGAACTGGCGTTTTGTCTGTTTCGCACGTTGGCCTTGTATCGCGTTGATCACTAACCGTTGGTGCCCGCCTCATGTTGCGCAGAGCGCCGACCAGCTCGCGGAAATGCTGCCCGATTATGGGGACGCGAAGATCGAGCTTCTGGTGGACATGCTGGTCTCGCGGCGGCTCCTGCGGCCGTTTGTCGTCGAGGGTACGATGTTTTGGCAGAAGCCGGTATAAGTTTTGGATCAGGACGATCATTAGAGTTAGGCCGTCCGTTTCTTCGCTCAGTAACGGACACAATTCAACGGAACCTGACGGGGCGTTTCTAGCGAAATCTTTCACCGCTGCTACCAAAACGGACAAGGATATGCTGGCTCCTGGTGGCCGGCGCTCTCGCCGGTGCTCTCTATGGGAGCAGGGTTCACGTAACATGTAATGGGAATCGGTTAGTAATTTAGTGCCAGTCGAGAGATGGATGCACACTGCGGCACCGCGATCGATCGATAGGATCAGCAGAGCGACCAAGGAGCCCATTCGGTAGCAAAATGCAAGTTCATTAGCGAGTGTTTTTCTTTCTCTGGGGCTATCTGGTTTCTTTCTGGCAGGCGGAAAGCGCCCTCTTCCTCTTCCTCTGGGGCTATCTGGTTTCTTTCTGGCAGGCGGAAAGCGCCCTCTTCCTCTTCCTCTTCCTCGAGCGGAGGGTGGGGTGGATGCCCCCGCCACAGTCGAATCATACATAACGGGCAATCAAAGCTGGGGTCGATCAATAAATAAATTCACACGAGCAGGAGTCGGTGGGTAAAATGGCCGCGGCGTGGGCGGGGCCTGAGGGCTCGCAGTCGCCGCCGCTCAGTCCGTCTCGACCGCGACGGAGGAGGCCGCCTGGAAGTCGAGCAGCTCGCTGTCTTCCACGGCGAAGTAGGCCTCCTGCAAATTGTCGGACACGAGCTCGAGCGACGAGCTGCGGTGCGCGATGAGCTTGGCCGGCCGGTCCTCGGCGAGGTCGAAGGGCTCCTCGCCGCTGCTGCTGAGCTCGAGCTCGTCGTCGTCGCTGCCCTCGTCCGAGGAGGGCGAGGAGGACGCCACGCTCTTGGGGGACGCCAGCAGTGTGAGCGACGAGGCCTCCACGGACTTGGACATGAGCAGGATGCTGTCGACCAGCTCCTGGTTCTCGCGACTCACGTCGAAATCGTCCTTGTCGTTGGCGCTGGCGTCGTCCGCGCTGGCGCCGTCGTCGCTGCGGCCGAGCGGGTCGCTCTTCTTGGTCATGAGGCGCTCGATCTCGCGCTGGATATTCTCCTTCTCGTCGGACTCGAGCACGTCGGCGCCGCAGAACTTCTTGGCGTAGCCTGGCAGCAGGTGGTCCACGAAGCTCGGGTCCACGGGGTCGTAGAAGTATCCGTCGCCGACCTTGCGCTTACGGCTCTCGCGCCTCTCGTCCAGGAAGGGCTGGCGCCACTGCCAGGGGCACTTCATGATGGCCTGGTGGACGGACATGGAGCAGGGCGTCGTGGGCGAGTTCATGGCGGGCTGGGAGGGCTGCGGAATGCGGAGTGCGACTTGCCGGGGCAATGCGGGTCTAGTGAGGCGAGCTCCGTGACTTTTGCCTTATGGAGTCGTTGAGTTTTTCCACTGACTCGAGGTGGCCCTTTTGCGCCAAAGATCCCTTCCCCTGTTCTCGAAGCGAGATGGCTGGCTAATAATAGCCAGCCAACCAGTGAAGGTTGTGGAAAAGGCGCGAAGTCCAGTTCAACCCAGGAGGCAAATGCAGTGGCAAGTTGCTAAGACCATTCTGTGCGGCAAGTTGCTGCCCTTGCAGGCGAAGGCGCGGACGGGTGCCGCCGTCCGAAACGCTCCGTGCTTCAGCTGCGGCGGTGTTCGTCGTCTGCAGGGCGGGTGTCGACGGTCGCGCGGGGCGTGCCGCCGACGCCGACGCCAAGGAGCCGTTGGAGCCACGAGAAAAATCTGTCCGTGTTGCCAGCAATGGCGGCGAGGCGATTGTTGGTCGCGGTAGCTCGCCAAGCCCAACTTTCGACAAAGCCTTGCAGCTGAGCTTGCCCTGCGGCGCAATCTCCGCACCGCCGCTGCTCCGCTCAGCACCGCGTTAACCAGCGCACGAGCGTCGAGCAGCATGTCGCTCATCGATCGACGTGCGCCTTTGCGTGGCGGAATCCTCCACACTTCGTACTCACAGCAGGCTGCAAAATGATGGAAATGGATTGACGTCCTTCCAGCGAGAAGCTACATGTATGCAGAAGTCAGATGCCATTTGCTGGACCCGCAATTCCGAGTCGGTGGCACAGCAGCTCTCTTTTCCGGGACAAATTGTGACAGGTCCGCCGGCCGCGGCTCTGCACGCAGGGCTGTTCCGCACTGTGCACGCCCTTGAAGCTGCAGCACCACTCGTCCCAGCTCCCGCTTAAGTGCGAAACAGAGGACCATTCGCAGCGACTGGCTGGCGTTGCACACCTCCTGGCCATAGAAGAGGCGCGGATCGCGGACGGTTTCTGCTCGCGAGCCAATCAGCGACGGGATCGGCGTCCCTTGGCGGATGAAACGACGTTTGGGTGGTCGGCGGCCGACGCCCATGGGAAGCCGCAGTAGCGCCGAAGCAGCATGGACTGGGAGGCCAACCTGGCCGCTATCATCAAGTGCACGGACGCTAGCCTCGCGCAGCAGTTCCGCCAGTTCGAGGACGTCACGGCCGAGTTCGCTACGGTGGAGGAAGGGCCTGCGCACGCGGCAGCCCACGACCGCCCCGGCAGCGACAATGTAGCAGCCGCATACCTACGCGATACCATGGCGACAGAGTACCGCCACCGCCAGCAGCAGGAACCGCAACAGCAGCAGACGCGATCGCAGACACCGTCGTACTCGCGTGTGTCCGATGCATTCACGCGAGGGCCAGCGACGTCTGCAGCCACATTCTCGGAGCATTTCCATCGGCGGCGAGAGCGCAAGCGTGCGACGACAGGGAGAGTGCGAGACAACCAGCGAGTACACCGACGTGCGAGCGAGTACGAATTCGCGGAGGACGAGGGCCAAGGGCAGGACCACGAGGTGGACGAACCGCGTTTTGCCACAGCGCGACCGGCAGGAGGTGCGTATCACCAACAGATGTACTCATCGCCGACGTACGATGTGGCACAGATGATGGAGCAGGTGCGACTGAGCTTGAAGCTGGAGGTGGACGCCCGGGCTGCGATTGCAGAGCGACAACTGAGCGCGCTGCTACAGCTGTGCAAGGCCACGTCGGAGGAGCTCGACCGACTTCGAGTGGAGGTGTGTGCAAACGACCGTCAGCTGCACACGTTGGACCAGGTGCAGTCCAAAATTCGGCAGGAGCTCACGACGCAGAAGGATATCGGCTTCCATTTACAGTCGATTTGCGGTAAGGACGAGTCGTGGCGCATGCAGACTGAAAACCAATTGCTGGAGCTCCGTCAAATGGCGGCAGCGCTTCGCGAGCAGGGAAATTCGACGCAGGTAGTGGCTCAAGAAAAATTGTCGAGATCTGAGCTGCTGGTGCAGTTTAACGCTGCAATGGAGCCCATCAAAGCGCAGATTCAAGCGAATCTGCAGCACCAAGCCCAACAAATCGCCGACATCACGCGAACCACGAGTTCCTCAAGCTTGCTGCTCGACGGAATTACACAAAAAGTTAATCGAGGGATGACGGAGGAGCTGAATGAGTTGCGCAGTGATCTTAGCGCATTAAAGCACCACGTCGCCAAAATGGACATATTTCAGGATGGGGGTCGCGGTGAAGGTCTTCACGGTCGCACGCCGCAACCTTCAAAGGAAGAAATTGAAGCCAAAGCGAAGGAGGACCAGCAACAACAAGAGAAAAGATTGGCTGAACTACGGGATGGGCTCCAGAAGGAGCTCTTGGCACTGGTGAAGGATTACGTAGATGGCCAAACAAAACCGATCCGACTAACTATCGACGAAAGCACAAGTCGATTTGTCGGTAAGCAAGATATGGAGCATCTGCGGAGTTCTCTTGACGAGGCCTGTCGAAGTCGCAGTACTACAACTGTGATGCAACTCGAGAGTCAAATCAAATCCACCCAGGACCAAATTCGAGGAGAGTACAACGCAGTCGTAAGAGATACTTCGGATCGAATTCAAAAGTCAGTACAGCAAACTGCGAGTTCCATAACGATAGCTCTCGATGGACAAGTGAATTCCTGGCGAAATAAACAGCTCGACTTCGTAAAAATGGTGGAGAAAGAACAAAAGGAGAGGAAACAAGCGTTGGATGAGCTCCACGAATCGGCTCGTAAAAGTCGTCACCAGCTAGAAGATCAACTTCACTCGCTGGAACAAGAAAGCCGAACGACGTTATCACAGCATGGCAGCGACCACGAAAAACGCTTAAAAGACGTGGAGAAACAGATTGAAAGCGCTGTAGCGGACGCTCAGAAAGAAAACCAGGCAGCTGTGGTAAGCCTGAAAAGCTCGATCCAGGTGCAAGGTACCAGCAACACTGCGGAGTTGGAGCGGAAGATGAAGCGTCTTGAGGAGACTGTCTCGAGCGTAAACGTATCTGTCGCTGCGCTGTCTAAATCCATTGCGTCTTCGACGACCAGCTCGTCAGAATCAAGCATTGAGACCAGCACCAAAGGTGTTAGTGTGGCCCTTGAGAAACAAACCAGCGTATACGTGTCCACAATGGAGAATCTGCTTCAGAAAATGCAGCTACAGCTTCAACTGCAGGCTCAACCACAGGTTCAAATGACGATGGCGCCATCTCCGTATCATGGCTTTTGGCCACCATCGCCCTACGCGGCCGGTCAAGCTCCACCCCCGCCACTACTTCATCTACCATCGACAGTGAACCCTTCAAGTGCGGATCAGCCTCCATCGACGCCAACGACAGCCATGGCGGCTAAACATTTACCATCAGCTGCTCCAGCTTCAAGTTCCGGTCACGCACGCGTGGACAAAGATGAGTTAGACACGACGACAACCTCTACTGAGGAACAAGATACCAATGACAAGTCTGCTGATCGAGTGCGCGGTGCGCTACCAGTGAAGCAGCCAGAGCCCTTGAGCACGATTGCAACTCCTCTATCATGTCCGACCGCTCCACCTCCTGCGGTATCTAGTTTAGCTTCAACACTGAAAGCAAGGCCCGACCAAGGTGAACAGCAGAGCTCCGAGCGAAATGTCAACGAGGACGACGAAAAGAATAAGCGGGAGAATTCCTTCGCAACGACAGCAAAAGGGGCGTTGGCAGAAGCAGAACTTGCAAAGGCTCGTGTTGAGAATCGGCGGAAACAAGAACAGGAAACGAAGCAGCAACAGCAACGACAGCCTCCGGTTCCAGTAAATACGCAAAAGAGCCCCGGAACTGGTGTCTCGATTTCCGATATCGAGACTGGAAGCTGCCGATCGTCAGTCCCTGTCGTTCTGGCGGCGCACACCCCGGTACTAACTCGATCAGCGTCGTCATCCGCACTACCCGGGAAAGACTCAACATCTCATCCTGTGGTTTCTACTGTGGGAAATAATGCGATGACACCTGCCAGTAGTCCGAGCAGTTCAATACCAATTGGAGTCACAAGGATATTGCCCAACGCTCCACCACTACCTGTAAGTGTTCCACCCCGGTCGATGACAAAAGTCGAAGAAGCTGCAGTTGCAACAGTTCCAGCGGCTTCGACCTTTACAACCTCAAGTCACAACAGTGTCAAGAGCGATTCTAAGCCACCACTGGCGATTCCAGTTGCAAGCAGTGCGCCCCCGGCTGCTCCCACGCGTGAGGTTGTCTCTGCTGATCCACCACCAGCACAACTTCCATCGAAAGACTCGACACCCTCCATACCCCAGTCAAGTGTGTCAGCTACACCACGACGAAATACTACGCAAGACGTGACACTCTCGATCCCCAGTCCACGGGCAAAAGACGAGGCTCCACCTCCTCTTTCACCACTAGCCAAGATTTTCGCGCGACCCACACCCGACGATGCAGCGCAGGCTGATGACGAAAAAGAGGAAAATCTTGCTCCAGCACAGTCAGTGTCGAACATCTCACCAGCGGTAGACCCAGTGAAAATTCAGGAGAAAGACCCTTCTCCGTCTTCCTCGACATCTACAGGTTGTCTGCCTGTCTTGCACGTTCTGTGCGGGATGTGCCGACTTCCTGTTCGTTCCGACCTCAAGACCGAGCACGAGAACTCGATGTGCCCTAAACGGATGGTCGAATGCGTTTCTTGCAAGCAGAAACTACCGTGGGTCAATCTCGAGATGCACGAGCTCGAGTGCAATAGCGCTCAGCGTAGAATGACTGACCCAACAACTGGCACAGTTGCGTCCAACGAGACGAAGCCACTTCCTGATGCGGAGAGTGCCACAGAACTAGGACGATCGCTTAAGAAATGCCGCTATTGCTCAACAGAAGCCCCTAGCTTGGAGTTGTTGGAGCACGAAATCAACTGCGATAAAGTGCTAAAGCAGTGTCCCCATTGCCTCCGTCGCCAAAAGGTACGATATGTTCCCCCCCCCCTGAAAAGTTGAACAATCCCAACGCTGACCGTGTTGTGTACCTCCCCAGATGTCCGAATTGCAGGATCATATCGAAAACTGTGACTGCAGATTGGTTTCGTGTCCAAACAAATGCGGCGGGAAGTTTCTGCAGCGTGGAATCCCAAACCACTTGGCCACGCGCTGCCCCAAGCAACCTGGGGCCTCGCCCGCTCCGGTATCATCTCCACCGCCACGTCCAGAAGTAAATAAACCCACACCTCCCCCGCCAGCTGCACAGTCCTCTCCAGCACCTGCCTCAAGCGGAAAAGTAAGCTCTGCAAGAAACGATTTAGGCACAGTCATGGAGTTTTTTTCCCGGTTGACTAAGCGCTTTGTTTGATGCAGGTGGAGTGCAAATTCTGCGACGATGAAATCGACTCGAGCAAGCTTGATGACCACGAGCAAAAGTAACGTGCTTTCTGTCAAGTAAGTGGCCGACCACTGGAACTCACGAGTTGATGCGTTTTGTTTGTGTGTTGCAGCTGCGACTGGAAACCCAAGCGCTGCCAACACTGTAACATGGTCGTTATCTCTCGGGACCTGCTGCGCCACGAGACATCGTGCAAAACAAATGTGAAATCGTGTCCGCATTGCAACAAAAATGTACGACCATGCTGCCCTGCAGTGAAGTCCTTCAAGTCCTTGTTAGGATCTAACTGAGCGTTGTTTTCATTGCTCAGATGCCGCAGTCAGCTTTGACCACCCACGCGAGTCGCTGCTCAAAGCGGCCAATCAAGTGTATTCGGTGCTGTCAGCTCTTCCCCGCTGATACTATCGTCGCACACTCCACGAATTGCAAAGTCGTGCTAGGTGTCAACCAAGCGAACAGCTTATCGCCACAGCAGACTCCAAACCCCGCGTCGAGAGCTCCCATCAAGATTCCACCACCTCCCCCTTTCCCTCCACCGTCTACTGCAACGACACCTGTGCATACACCACCACAAAACACTCGACGTGCTTCAGCTGATTCGAAGACAACAGGTTCGTTTACAGAGTGAAGCATATATACCAGTCCTTTTCTCCGTGAAAACTGATTTTGCCACGATGATACCAATTTATGGTGGAAGTGCCAGCAGAGGAAACCGCGTCGGACAGATTGGCACGTCGAAATCTGGCACTATCACAGCTCACGAGCCCCGTCAGCGGAACTTTGATGCAGCACGAGCGCAATACTGCGGCCCGAGCCAGTGCACCCAGGTGAGAGACTTGAAGTCGTAGGCCACCAATCAATTCCGATGCCTGAACACCACATTTTGGTAGTATGCGTAGTCCGTACTCGACGACGACAAGTGGGTTTCAGACTCGACCAATTCTCCAACCTGACGGTGTTGATGAAGATGAAGAAGAGGACGAGGAAGAGGAGTACGATGATGAAGACGACGATGACGAGCTGACACTTGCTCAAGGTGCTGTTTGTTCAAACGTGCTGTTGCTGTTGAACACTTCTGACCGTTCTATCGTCTCTTTCGCTTCCAGTGGTGAAGGAGTGGAATGTTGAAAACGTTTGTCTGTGGCTTCATGAAGACGTCGGAGTGCCAGACGTTGTGGTAAGGTAGCAGCAAGACTGTATACTGAGGTGTGGAGCTTTTTCACGGACGATTCAATTGTTTCATTGCAGCTTCGATTTCAGCAAAAGCAGTGCAACGGTGAGATGCTACTTGAGCTAACGGAGAGCGAATTGATCAATGACTTTGGAGTCAAAGACCGAGTCCAGCGCGAGCGTATTCTGAGTGCCATTGAGGCCATCAACACGAGTAATGCATTCTCCGATGAAGACGAAGAAGACGACGATGATGACGATGAAGACGACCTTGAAGAAAGCGTTTCCCCATTGCCACGCCACCCAAACGAACCAGGTATAATACGAGTGGGAGGTTTTTGTCATTAAGTGAGGTTCACATACTCACGCGCTTACTTGCACACACACCCACAGCGACGTTTTCCCACCCACGTGATATCCTTCGGCGCAAATCTCAGCCATCGCCACAAAGACTACTGGGAAGCGAACTGCCATCCTCCAACGATATGGTAACATCGAAGATGGTTCTCTAGGTCAGATCGAAGTGACTAAACGGGTACTTGTATCTGTGTATCCATCCAGCTCCGTCGGATAAGCAGCGCTCTCGAAAATCCGAAACGTTAGTTGAATCTCGCAACGATACTTTGGTGTGAGTATATCGCATGCATAACTTTAGGACTGTAAGTGAAATTCAACTCAAATTACCAGCTACATGTAGTCGAGTGTTCTTAGTACGAATGCTGCCGACGATCACTTTACTGAGTGACGCTGAGGATTTTGGCAAGCGGGACAACTGAGGGTCGACCGTGAGCGCACTGGAAAGGCAGCTGACACGTCTTCAGCTCTTCGATCAAGTCCCTGCACTGCCCAAGATTAAGCCAATCACCAAACATGATCGCACTGCGGCACGCACGCGAGCGCAGAAGTCTGGAGGGCGAATTTGGGAATGCGGTGTAGTGTCCCCAGCACTGAGCAGGAAGTCGATGAAGTCTCGGAAATCGTCGACGTTCGCGACTCGCTTCTCCACTTTTGGGTTGCGTGCAGCAGCACACGGGCATTTCATCCGATTCTGGTTTTCTGCGCATACAGAAGAAGATTGTCTCGGGCTCGGAGGTGACGTACTCAAAATCAAACCCCCAACTCCTGATGAGCTCCTCGTAATTGTTGAGTACTTGGCGCTCCTTGCAATTCATCCGTAAAGCGAGGGGCGGCTCATGTTCTTGAGTTTCCACTCGACGCAGAGATCCATCGCGGCCAAACATTTCTTCCTCGAGCTTCTCCAACCGTACACGTTCGTCTGCTGCATGCTGGTCGATGCAAAGCACCAGTCTGCCTCGAGAAGTGACAGCTTGAACGAGTATGAACTTGCGGTCGACTTGGCGGATCACCTGCAGCTTCGCGAGGGTAGACTTGCTGATTTAACCTCCCGGTCTCCTCTCACAGCACGAACATTGCCCACCTGCAGTGCTGCAGCGAAGTGTTTGATTGGGGCTGCCTTGGTTCCAATCCAACGCTTCAAGAAGCTGTTTTTTCGTCTCTCATCCGAGCCCACAGCGAAATAATCTGACTTTGTACTTGGACCAGCAATAACCGATGCATGGGATGGCGAGCGAGGATTGCTGTTACAGCAACGTTGGACGCCGACAACGCATTGGACTTCTGGCTCTGATTCATTTGCGACCATGCCCTGATAAGTCTCCTCCTTGTTGTTGTTATCTTGACACAAGTCCAAGAGCACGTCAGCACAGTCGTATGCATCGGGCCTGCTAGTCAACCATGGAATAGCAGCCTCCAATTCCGATGAAACACGATCAGAAGTTAAATCGATGAACGAACACGGTATTTCAGATAGACCTCTCCGACGTAGCTCAATACGAGCCGCTCCTCTTCGCCCCAACACCGTTGACTGCGTTTTGTTGGAAAAGAAAATGTCTTTAAGACAATAGCCGCCCTCGGCCTCTACTTGAACAAGTCTTTGATAGGCGAACTCAACAGATTCAGCGTCTGAGATCACACAACTCGCTCCACCGGAATCACCCCGGAAACCCACACCATTGCCTTCAGACGCCTCGACAGCACAGCTTTCAGAACGCGAAATGGTTAGCAGGTAGACTACCAACAAAACCACGAACAAGGTTCCAGGCTGGAAAGACACGTTACCGTACCTGGCATCCCTGCTGTGACCGCAAGCGTGGCATCTGATGGAGTTTTCAATCGGAGGACTTCCGAAATGATCCTGCTCCAGATACGGTGTGCTTTCCGAGCGCACTGGACCATCCAAAGTGACTTCCAATCTCACGCGATAGCTGTCCGTCACCTTGAGCAATAAAATCACCAGGCAACTCATCCACCTGGGCACACGCATCGTTTTGGCTTGAAGGTGTTGACCCCTTCTCGTTTCTCCATCCGTGTGAAGGAGCAGCGCGGGTCTGGGAGCAAGGATAATAATAACCGGGTGTGGGTTCATTCTCCAGTTCATCCATCAACTCGACAGTGGCTGGATGTGAGATTGCTCCACTGCAATTTGATGCCTCGGGATTGGACTCGCAAGCCTGCGTAACATCAAATTGTAACGAAATGCTGAGATCCGCAAAACAGGCAACAGTGTCCTTACCTTGGCTTGATTTGTATCTGCGGCAGCCAAACTCGCGCACCGGAACTAGTAGCCCAACTGGCACATTGCTAACGAAACGATTCGGTTGGTTATCCATCGTAATCTAGTGCTCCATCCTGCAAAGGTGCCCTACACAGTCTCTCATACCCCCGTTGGTCTGGGTACCAATCCAATCTATCCTAGGGTGTCTCCCATTACAAAACTTGAAATCACAAGGATAAATGTATTGACCCAGCTGAGCAGTTCCTACATCGGGATCTTTCTCGGCGAGAACGTGTTGGGTGACTCATTCCCTCTCGAATGGCGTGAGTAGCTACGTTTCCGCTCGCTTTTGAACGGAGTGTCGTCGGATCGACTCCCTCGCAGATCGATACGAAGTTTCGCCATCCCCGCCAAAGTACCCGTCCAACCAGTCCAGTCGCGCCTCTTTCAACTTGGACCAGTGCGTATGAATGACCTGGTCCGCAACAAGCCCGATGGGGACGCCATTCAGCATCCGGCTCGTGTGGATAAGCTCGTATGTTGTCACGGTTAGGTTGAAGAAATTGAGGACTTGGATTGGTAGTATGCGAGCGGCAAGGAAGAGGGGCAGATCCCGGTACCGGAAGAGCAGCGACGACGCCATAACGAACCCACTCGCCTCCAGTTGAGCTCGCGTGGATAGCAGCGTATCTCCAGCGACCTGTACGTACACTTCCGTGCTGCAATCATACAGCGACGTACTGCGCGAGCGATCGTCCAAGAATCTTGTGAACGAGTTCACCTCTGGAGAGATTGATTCGTGAGTGGAAGCTCCAGCGTGGAAGGACTTGCGCGTTCCTGCTCCGACCTTGGGCGTTTTGCGGACGGTGGCTTGTAGCATGGCGTGAGCTGTCAGTCCAACAAATGTCGCGGCTCCAATGACAACGATGAGAACAACAGCGTAAATGCTCAGTGATACTTCCCTGGCGCAGACAGAGGAGCCGCGGCACCCTGAATACTTGGTTACGTCGCTCGCTGAGACCGATCGCATCCCCGTGGCAAGCAAAACTCGAGTGGACGCAGACACAGACTCCGTCCGGCTGACCAAAAAGAGGATGATCGACGCGAGGAACCCGACCACGTGCGCAAAGCTCGGCTCCATCTCTTGCATCTTGAGATCCCCCGCCCGAGCGAAGACAATGTTGATTGCGAGAACGACCACCAACGTCCCGCACCCAAATGCACGAAGCACTGCCTGGTTCGTGTCGGCTCCCACCAACAAGTCGATCGTCAACTGTTTGCGCCATTGAATCATGCTTAGCACCATCTGAGCGACCAGGATGAAGTTGTAGCTACTCCGCACCACCTTGGCGATAGTGCAAGACGTCGTCGCGTTCATCACCCTCGCCCAGGGAGACCCGAACGCGCATTTCATCTTGTACCACCCACGCACACTCGTCAAGTAGGCCGTGACGACGAGTGCCAAGATCTGCAGACTGATCACCAGTCGAATACTAAACGTGCTGTCCACTGTGACTTCGTTCACCTTGTGATTCACAAAGTTGTGCCGCAGCACCTCGCCTGCTGTTGTCGTCTCGACTGTCCACTCCGAGAGCCATAGCTGCGTGAACAAAAGTGAACTGCACTCACCTGACAAGCTGCACTGAATCATACGCCACGGCGCCGGGAACGAGTGTGTGCGTTGGGCTCCGTTCGAGTTCAGATCGGCCACGGCGCCTGACGTCCCCAGTGCAGCGTACGCACACCCGAAGGTATCTCGCTTCCCACCGAAGAGGGTGAACTCGGCACAAGTCTCTGGAACGAGCAACTGCTTGGAGTACACTGAGACCAGTCGAATGTACTGGGAGTTGGTCTCGGTCACTGCGCTCCGCTCTTTACGAGTTGCGTCGTAGCACGAGCTCTCGACTGAATCCAAGTTTGTTCCTACCAGGGACAAGATGAGCATGGCGCCGGACGTTCGAGACGGGTTCAGCTCGCCCATCGTGTCAGGAGCGTAAAATTCGGTCGATTGAAGGCGAAGGCGAACGTGTGAGGCTGCGCTCTGCACGCAAGAAGCGTCTACGCCGAATTGTGGTGAATCCAGGGAGCTGATCAATGCTTCGATCTGCACGGCACCTTCAGCATCCACGCCACCAAAGCAAACACTCTGGTCGGTCGCTAGTTCGAGTATGTCCGTGGTGACCGATAGCATCGTAGCGTGGTCTCCCGTCGTCTGGTTCACCACGAGAGCACGAACCAACTCGAACGTTGTCTGTGGTACTGCTCGTAGGAGGTCAGTCGTCGGAGTGGGTGCTACCCCGCTGAACAACACTGCTTGAAGATCGTTACAGTCCACTTTACGAGGCGCAAGGACTTGGTAATGATCGTTCTCGAAGGCGAAGTAGGACAGTTGCTCGTACCTGTCCCCGTGGCCATCTCCAAACACACTTTCGGGCTCGAGGAGGATTTGCAAGGCTAACGGCCAGAGCCCCATCGCCGCGATTGACAGAAGCGCGAGTTGACGCAGCCAACCGCAAACAGAGAACGCAGCATTCCGGTGCTTCGGACCCAGATCCACCTTTTTCGTCGTGAGGGTGTGGTCTGTCTCGACCGTCCTGGCAGTGTCTTCGTGTAGGCTGACCTCCCCCATGACACCAATTACGTGCTGGAAGACGCGTCAGTAAATTATGTGAGGTAAGCGATGGTGTGTACTATATGCGGCTTCGTGTAACCGAGAACGGGAAGGAGGAGGAGCACGGACTCTTTCATCTTCAACGACTTATTTCTGAACAGCATGGTTGCGGCACAAAGTGGCCAAAGTTAGCGCCAAGGTGATCGATGTTTTAGGATCGTTGTGCCATGGGTTCGAAGCTCGAAAGCTAATACGCGTTTGTCAGCCGTACATACATCTCATCTAGCACCCACAACTGTCACGAAACTTAGAAATCGATGTCGGACCGTAGTTTTCAACGGATCGAAGTGCAGGTACTGATAAAACAGTGTTCAGGACTGACAAAACTGAAAACTCAAAAACTACCCACACTAGTATCGACAGGAAGATGTATACACCTTTGTGGACTTTGGCAACAATAGGCATTTGACAGGCATTTCCTTACTCTTCTCGTCCAAGGGACTGATTGAAAGGCTTGGACTAGTGTTTGAACCACTGGCAGGACCGAGGCATTTTTTTCTCATTTCCCATTCTTCGCGGCCGATACCAAGTTGCTGGCCCCACCCCTGTGAGTATGGAGACAGACTTTGATGACTACGAGTGGCCTTTCGGTGGTGAAGGTGGGCCTGACGACGTGCTGGTTCCGTCAGGGGTTGGCTCTCCTCAAGTTAGTAAACTCCTCTCTCGTGCAGATGATCACGCCGGAGAGTACTCATTTGGAGGGCTTGCCGATACCTTGCCGGTCGCACCGGGGCTGTTTGTTGAAGGCTTGGGAGTCATTCCTACGCCGTTATACCCCGGTCAAGCCGAAACGTTGATTGCGTTGTGTGAAAAGTCTCCGTTCGGCCACAACATGGAGACTAAGAGGGACGACAACGTCCGAAAGAGCTGGCAATTGCAGCCGAGCCACGTCCAATTCAAGAATCCGTTGTGGCACACTGGAATCGAGAAGCTGACTACGGTCATTGCCGACCGTTTGGGTTACAAGGGCATTCCCCTGGAGTGTGTGCTGTACAAATTGCTAGTGTACAGCGAGGGAGGCCACTTCACCAAGCACCAGGACACCGAGAAGAAAGATGGAATGATTGCAACTTTGGTGGTGCAGCCGCCAAGTTTGCACGAAGGCGGCGATCTCGTAGTGTATCGAGATGGGGAAGTAAAATACCGTCATGATTTTGGTAAAGCTGACGGTTCTGCTGCGTATCTTCCGCATTACGCTGTCCACTATGCTGATGCTGAGCACGCTTTGGAGAAAGTGACGGAGGGATATCGTCTCGCGTTAGTGTACTCTATTTGCTTACCGTCGACAATGCAGCACTTGGAACGACCCCATGACAAAGCTCTAAGCGACGACTTAGCTAGCGCTATCTCCGACATGGAAAGCGACAATGATTCCTTTGCACTACTCCTCGACCATGAATACACGCAAAACAGTATTCAGAACATGGGTTCGGGGGCTTTGAAGGGGGTTGACAGCGCGAGATTTCACGCGCTGGACGGAGCGAATGCAATTGTCGCCGAGGACAAGAAGTTGCGCTTCTTCTTCGTGCAGCTGGAACATGAAGTCCACTACTATGACTGTGGTGACGATGGCTGTGACAAAGAGGGCCACCATGACGCAATTACTTGGTACACAGTAGCTGGAGAGAAGCTAGGCAAGGTTCGTGGCGTTACCGAAAAGGTGAATTTTCTGAATCCAAGTCAGGAGACTATGGCCGCGCTTTGGGATGGATACGGCGAGGTGACCCAAGAAGGAGGATACACTGGCAATGAAGGATCGACAACCATTACTACGTACACTCGGTGCGCAATCGTGGCGTGGCCAACCATTAAGCACCCGGAAAATGCCATGATTTTTTTTCCTGCGGTCGCCGCTGCCGAGGCACTGCACTCGCGTAAGCCGGTCGATGGAGCTTCGCTACGCCAGTTGGTAGGAGCTGCATCGAACAGAACAAACGTCGAAAACAGGGTGAAATTTCTCCGATTGGTGTGCGAGCTGCTAGTTGAGACTGGCGACCCGGAGGTAGCAGTCTTTTTCTTCAAGCGACATTGCGGGGCGCTTGGCGGAGTGGAAGGGAACGAAGCTCTGATCTCATCTCTTACAAAGATTGTGCGCGCTCTGGATTGGGCTGAGATTGGACAAAGTATCTTGTATTCGTTAGGCTCCCACCATAGCAGGGAAGCAATTGGACTTTCTCCGCTGGAATTGACACTGCGCGTCATTGATGACCTCGATGCTGGAGCAGCT
Organism: Phytophthora pseudosyringae; assembly: GCA_019155715.1. NCBI lineage: Eukaryota > Oomycota > Peronosporomycetes > Peronosporales > Peronosporaceae > Phytophthora > Phytophthora pseudosyringae. Next base: position 137,290 of record JAGDFM010000038.1, read on the forward strand.
CAGCAATCTCTGATCGAAATGGCTGTTGACAAGGCGACTCAGTTGTATGATGTGGATTTGTTCACGTCCAAGTCGATTGGATTGTTGTGGAAGTGGGTTATCCGCAGTGGTGACAAGAGCCTATTCGACACAATCGCCGAGCCATTTACGAACGCTGATTCGAGTGTACTCGGCCCGTCGATTCTGTACCTGTCACAATATTTGAGTGAGGATGAGAAGGTTACCGTGCTGATCCCCATGGTTCGTAAGCGTGTCAAGTGGCTGAAGGATGAAGTTGGGGCCTTGGACAAAAAATTCTCGTGGGAAATGCCGGACGCAGAGTTCTCTGCCAACGAGAAGATCCAAGAGTTTCTACGAGGCCCCGAAGTCTCCATGACGACAAAAGGTGTCGAAACGTTCAAGGATCTCCAAGATGCCCAAAACTATGCTGCGAAATACCCGTGTAATGAGCAAGATGCTTGTTCGTTCGAGATGGAAGCCGCCGAAGTGGATGACAACGCGTTCGTGACGATCACTAAAACTCGTAAATTGTTTTTGACACAGCAGAGAGAATTGATGCAGTTCCAGACTGAGTTGCGTCTTCTGAGGGGTCAGTTTGGTGATGAGGGGACGGCCGATGGCGGCGAAAAGAAGCGAATTCGTCTCGACGAGTGAGATAACTTCTGGTTCGAGCATCGATGGTCTGCTTTCTCCTAGTGCAGCAACCGGAATAAGTATCTGACCAAGGCTTTGTTTTGCGTGCCGTTGTTAGGTATGTACAGCAAGTATTAATTGAGCACAAGTTAGTAGATAATTTGGCACACGAACCTAACCAAGTATCCGCTGGAGAGAAATTGACACCATGGCCACCGCCATGACGTCACACGAGAGCAAGACGAGACCTTGTCTTTGCCAACCTTGATGGCCTTGGACTCTTATGTTGAAGCCAAGAGCATTTAACTGACAAGGCTTCATCATGCCTTCGAAGTCTGCTTAGGTTTGGTAGTAGAGCTATCGCCCTCTCCCTTTTCATTCGAGAATCTGCCGCCTCGATGGAAGATGATCAAGCTTTTGTGTGCGATCGTCGGTGAGGCGGGATGTGTGTTCGGTGTGAGGTCGACGACTGTGTAGAGGTCTGAGAGTTGACGATGCGGTCAAGGAGAAGAAGACGCTCACGATCACATGTGACGCCGACCAGCTGCAGCTCTTCCTGGCGAAGAAAGACGGGGGCGGTGGCCCGTGGCTGAACGGAGAAAGAAGTGAAGAGAGGGGTGAGTGACACCACTGGGCCGAAGCTGGTGGATGCAGCGCGACAGAAAATTGGTGATACTGGCCTATTGGACGACGATATGCGACCCCAAGTCACCCAGGAAGAGATTGCAGCTATGAAGGGCCCTGTGAACGTGGTGGTGGTGGTTCCGAGAGATAGTCGTATCGCTATTGGCGATCCTGACTCGAAATCGTGAATTTGTACGTCGCTTATGCAGATGAGAACGAAGACGGTGGTGGATCATCAGCACAAAGTGGCACCTACCTTTCGTACTGGTGGGCCTGGGGTCGTTGCTTTGGCCTGTGGAGAAAACCCTAAAACGTGGTCGCAGACCGCTTGCGTGTGTGGTCGTTGCGGTCGATCTATTGATTCGAGTTAATCTTGAAATGTGTGGTGCCGTCGTTAGAGTAGGTCGCACTATGGCGACGTGATTAAATTGATCGAGAAAAGGAAAGAAAAAAACGAAGAGAACTGAAGGACTCCGCAGTCGAAACAGCGGCAGCAACGCACACGGGTTAACGATAATCGGACGATGAAGAAAAACATGGCGAATGATTAACAAGTATTAATGGGTAATTTACCCTTAGTGCGAGATCCAGAGAACTTTTACCTTTGGTTTCCTGCTTGCTCTTATTACACTTGATCTTAATGGAATCGACGTGTCTGTCGGTACAACTCTCGTGGTAAGGTAGGGTGTCGGGAACAATGGCACGAACTTGACAAATCCTTGGGAGCGCAGAGACTTCCTGGTCAGCATTTTCCAGATGATGCAGTTCGCCAAGAACATGACGCTTCCGCGCTTCTACGATATGTGTGGTTGGAGCCGTGACATTCTATAGGATGGAGTGGGCACTTGGGCAAGAAGGACTTGAGGTCACGCATATTTTCGTGGCCGACCATGCTTGTGCTAACGGTAAGTCTCGCGCAGCTCATGTTTATATTCTGCGAGACGGTAAGAAGTCCGCGATGATTTTGCGTTCCCGCTACATACAGTTTAGATTACTCAGTTCATCGACAAATATATTAGTACAAACTGGTGGAAATTTTTTTATTGATGTGAGCGTTTCCAGGATTTCTCGTAGGGTTGTTTATGTCGCTTTGAATTGATGATCCACCGAGTCGTTAGCGTTGAGTGTTCCTGGATGTTTCGCAGTCACTTCCCCCAATCCGAAAAACTAGCACCTTTCCCAGATCAAAATGAACTCCAATGTTTCCGCTTTCTCTTCGCTCAGCATCAAGCCACCTCGTTTCTCAAGAAACGGCCTGTCGCGAAATGGCTTTCAAGCGAGATTTCAAGGATGGCAAGTGGCCCTTTGGTGGTGAAGGAAAACGCAATGATGTGCCAGCCCCTAAGGGGGCTGCCTGTGTCAAGATGAGCGATATGTTGGCTTCAACCGATGAACAACATGCTGGCGAGTACTCTTTTGGTGGACTAGCGGACAGCCTTCCAACCACCCCCGGACTCTTCGTCAATGACGTGGGAATGATTTCGACGCCACTCATTACTGCACAAGCAGAAACGTTGATCGCAAAGTGTGACAAATCTCCGTTTGGACACAATATGGACACCAAGATGGACGAGAGCGTCCGTAAGAGTTGGCAATTGTCGCCCGATCAAGTGGAGATGAAGAACCCTTCCTGGCAATCTGGGCTGGATAAATTGACTGAGACAATCGCTTGTCGACTGGGCTACAAAGGCCTCAAGCTACTGTGTCTTCTTTACAAGCTGCTTGTTTATGGAGAAGGAGGTCACTTTCTCAAGCATCAAGACACCGAGAAGGAGGACGGTATGATTGCAACGCTCGATGTCCAGCCGCCGAGCATCCATGAAGGAGGAGACTTGGTAGTGTATCGCAACGGAAACGTTGACCACCGCCACGACTTCGGGAAGGTTGAAGGTACCGCGGCTTTTTCCAACCATTACGCTGTTCACTACGCCGACGCAAAACACGCTTTGGAGAAAGTTACGAAGGGGTATCGCCTTGCATTGGTGTACTCTATTTGTTTGCCGCCGGAAATGCGTCACCTGGAACGTGATCCCAACAAATCCGTCGCTGATGAGCTCGCTAGTGTGATTTGTAGCATGGAACCTGACGACGAGTCATTTGCGCTGTTGCTGTCGCACGAATACACGAAGAAAAGCATTGGAGATTTGGGTTCGGGGGCCTTGAAAGGTGTCGACCGCGCCAGGTTCCGTGCTCTTGAAGTAGCGAATGGTCTTGTACCAGCCGACAAGAAACTTCGGTTTTTTATTGCAAAACTCGTCTACCAGGCAGACCATCGCATGGACGAAGACGGTTGGGGATACTAAGGTGATCGATTCACTGTGGCCGTCCAGCTCATCCAACCCTTCTGTCCTCACGATAGCTGACATCGTGCACTAGCTGAGCGATGAAAATTTTCAGCTTCTTGACCGTCTTCACCAGGTCGTTGGCCCCGTCGAGAGCATGGAATCGTGCGCTGTCAACTCCTTTCAACGCTCGCCAGCCCAGGTCGCGAATGCTCTTCGCCGTGTACTCGTGTGCCAGCAGAAGCGCAAAAGAATTCGTTTCGCCCTCCAATTTGGCGAAAGCCTTTGCCAAATCCTCACTCAGTGGGTGATCGAGCTTTCGTTCCAAGTAGCACATCGTCTGAGGCAGACAGATCGAGTACACCAAAACCAGACGATACCCCTTCGTCACTTTCTCCACGGAATGCTCGGCATCCGCGTAATGGACCGCGTAGTGTAGGTAGTACGGCGCAGTGCCGCTAGCTTTGCCGAAATCATGACAGTACTTCACCTCGCCACTACGATAAACCAGCAAATTGCCGCCTTCATGCGCACTTGGGGGCTGCACCACCAGTGTAGCAATCATCCCGTCCTCTTTCTCGGTATCTTGGTGTTTGAGGAAATGGCCGCCTTCCCCATACACCAGCAGCTTATACAACTTGCACTGGAGCGGAACGCCCTCGTATCCTAAACGGTCTGCAATTGTCTCGTTAAGCTTGTCAAGACCGACCTGCCACTGCGAGTTGTTGAAATGGACTGCATCAGGGTGTAGCTGCCAGCTCTTTCGGACGGCTTCGTCCATCTTGGTGTCCATGTTGTGGCCAAAAGGAGATTTTTCACACAGTGCAATCAACGCTTCAGCTTCCTCTCGACGCAATGGCGTGAAGATAGACCCAACGTCGTCAACAAAGAGACCTGGAGCGACCGGCAACGTCACGGCGAGTAGCTTGTTGATCTCGATACAGCCAGCGCCCGATGGAACACACACGTCGTCTGGTTTACCTTTACCGGCAAAAGGCCACTCGTCGTCCTTGAAGCTTTCTCGAGAGAAGACATCCTAAAGAGGCCCAGGACTGCACTTGAGCTGCCTTTTTTACTCTTGAGTGAAATGAAAAGCTGTTAACAACCAAGCGACTCAACTGGATGGTCAGTTCCAATGTTTGGATTTGTGGCGGTACAACTTCATCCATTACTTCTTTAGTCACCTGATACAGTTAAGCTCCTTAGCTGATGAAAAAGTCTATGGTACATAGAGTGAAAGAAGCTCTGCATCTCTTAGTCGCAGGAAACATGAATTTATTATTTATTGATCGCTCAACCAGCAGAAATGCAGACAACGAGTAGACGCATGCATATAAGGAAGACGTTTGTCGGGTTAGGAACTACATGTAAGTCATAGCTCAATTTGTTGCTAGTCGAAATGAAGTGGTCGACCATCCTGGGGGGGGGGGGGGGGGGGGGGGGGGGGGGGGGGGGGGGGGGGGGGGGGGG